>JAQIXW010000103.1:0-51622 GCA_034700685.1 Willowsia buskii | reverse complement strand
GTCTCAAGGGAGGCCCAGAAGAGAATCACCGAAAGGGAATGAAAATGTGTATGAAAAGCGGAGCAATAGAAACACTTATTTTTTGTCACAAACTTCATTTCATTTCGCTGCAGCCTTATAGCAGTACTTATATATAAAATTTCAGCATTATAATAAAAAATATTTTTGACAGTGCAGACATCCCTTATGATATATATTTCAGAAACTTTACTTACGAACTCGACAATGCACAAAATAATATATTGTGTCTAAACTAGCATTACCGAGTTCAACTCATCTCTTCATACAAAATCCGCTACACTTACACAATATCAACAAAAAAGAGTTGCATGTTAGTAGCAAAACTGTAGATACTCCTGGTATGCTACTTACTTTGCAAAAGGAGCCATATTGTGTGCAAGTGAGTAGAAGAGAGAAAAAAATGAGAGAACAGGGACCAAAAAAAACCCAAGTAAAGAGCTGTAACTTCAAGCAAAAATTCCTGATGTAACATGTGCTAACAGTACAAGTTCTAGCAGTAGTGAGCTAAATACAATGACAGTGAGTACCACAAGAACTATTACGACTATTACCACTTCTTTTGCAGTTTTGTTGTTGGCTGCACCCAAAAAAAAAGTTTCCCTTGAGTCTTTTTTTTTTCCTGCTTTCTTCTTCTCTTTTCCTCATAGATACAACATCTCATACAGCACACACTCTACACATGCATATTATACATTTACTTACTTTTCTGACACAAAAAAAATTAGCCATAGAGTTTCATAGCAGTTGAATTCCTTATTCTTCTGCTACTTGCTAGTCTCTGCTGCTTTTCATGTTGACTACTGTTGATGATGATGATCATGCTATTGGCTTTACTAGCTTGCAACATTTCCAACTCTTTTCCCTATTTATGCGGCATTGCGGTTCTCCTTCTGATCGTGTGTTGTTATCATCATGTTATGTGTACATAATATTCCCTCCCTTTCTATTTCACTTTGCATTCACCATCATCATTCTCATCTTGCGATCTACTTGTTCTTTTTGGTTTCTTTCCTTAAACATACAAACTTTATCTCTGGCTTTGATTACGGTGTTGATGGGAGAGATGAGATATACATACTTTTTTTGGAATGTGCATCACCAGTAACCAGTAAAAGGAAGTAAAAACTAGTATGCATGATGCACTAAAAATTCACGTATAGAGAATATTACGATGTTCGTATCAATTATATTGCAGTTATGTTTTTTTCTCGAGTTTTGTAGATGTAGTTGTGGAGGTGCCAACAGCAGCACTATTCCTCGCCTCTATCACCATCAAACCAAACCACCATTAAACAATAGTGCAATTGTGTATGTGTAGTAATAACTGTTGTACTACTCCTCATGCTATGCAGGACCCATACAACAACTACATAAACATATTATCTTGCACCATGTAAAACTCCTAGAAATCCTTGGTGATCATTCAGCCAGCAGCATAGAAGTAGCAAGAGTAGACAGTGCAGCAGTAGTGGTGATGTTGTTGGTGGTGGCGGCGGCAAGTACTTCTATTTACACGGCTTGCTTTTATCGTCCAAAAGAGAGAAAGGAAAGGACGCTATGCGGAAATAGAACTGAAATTATACACCATGACCTAATTCTCAACAGCTCTCTCATCTTGATGCCTGTTCCCTGTTTATGCACACATATTTCATAAAAATACAAGTACGAAAGGTTGAGAATAATGCTATTAGCGAGGAGAGTTGACGCTAAGCCCACAGCACATCTTACACGCTTCAATAAAAGCATTAACGCGACATACCTGCATATATTCCATTCATTGAGTTGAAGAGGTAAGGAAAGTTCTTTTTCCTAAGATGATAAACATGTGAACATAATAGGAGTAATGCACAATTTTTTATTCGACACTTTTACATAACATGATTATGATTGCATCGAGGTTGAAATTAGTGGAAATGACATTACTACTGTAATGATCATCATTACTATTATCCTCGTCATTGGTTCAGGATGTGACTGCACTTTAATGCAAACGGAAATAAGTTTTATATTTCGATATAATAGTACTTTATTTGTGTTTGCCATAATCTACTCCATTCATTCATAGATTCATTCAAACAGTTCATTCTCAAAGCAGCTTTGTTTATCTATTATCATCATCAGTTCATATGTATATTCATGTGTAATTTTAACCGCTCACATGTACCCATAACAACAACATGCAGCGAGCAGCAAGACCTGTGCAAATGTAATAATAATATATGAATGGTGAGCTTTTGTCGAGTTCCTTTACTCCTCAAACTGCAGTAAAATAGCTCATTGTGCATAGTACCCCAACAGCGATAAAAAATGTTTACATTTTACATGTAGCTTATGATATAAATATTATGCTGATTATATTTTAAATGCCCATAAGTTCTACAATGTTTAACATCCCAAATTAAAGTAATACCTATATATATGCTCTGTATGCGACGTTGTCGATTCATAGTAAAAGACATTATGATAATATTAAATTAACAAATCGTTGTAATATTTAAAGTGAAAATGATATATTTTACATACTAGCTTTTAAGCTAACAGCAATAGAACCTATGATATGATGACTTAATAATTCAGTTTGCCAACGTACTTCAAATATGCATGCAGATTTTCTTCGACAATGCATAAATAGATATGTAATATGTATCATGTATCTAGTAATATATGAGCCGTATACATTTGCCTAGGGTAATGTTCTAAACTCTTTATGTAGGTGATGCAGAACGCATAAACTGTTGACTAGGTATGCATGGTAAACATAGCTGCTGCATTGTTGTGCTTGTATTATACCAAAGCACTTTTCACTTTCAATTTCGTTTCATTACTAAGCAGATTGTATGCTGTAGGTATGTAAGCAGATTGGCTGCTCTTACATAATGCAATAATAAAAATAATGACAAATAGCAATTTTATAAGTAGACCTTGTGGTCCTTATATCCCTTAATAGTATTTTGCTGTGACGCGCAAGCATTATTAGATTTTCGGTATGTTCACTGACTTAAGGTCTCATTTTAAAATAACACGGCGCTGTATACAGAGATAGACAGAATGGCAATTTAAACGTTCACTCATGTCAATTACAAACATTATTACTGAAAACTAACTTGTTTCTTCAAAGAGAGAGAGAGAGAGAGGGAATGTGTGCCTGATATTATATAAGGGGCTCAAATATTAGGATCATACTTTATACATCATACCAGGTAAAATCGTGTTCATGCATGTGCGTAGGGTTTTTGCGCTAATATATGAACAAGTTGGCTCGTTCATCGTCATAACTGTCGTGTAGGGACTTAGGTACTTGCTAATTTAGAAATATCCATCTTGACAAAAAATACTCCTCCGTGTGTGTAGGTAGCTTGAAAAGCAATTTGCGTTTGAAAGGTAGCAAGTAGCAGGTAAAATCGTAGTAACTCAGGCGTATCGTCGTCATATCATTATAATATTTACACTTAGGCTTGCATAGCAAAACGCATCGTACAAGCATATGAATACATTTCAAGAACACAAGTATGCGTGCACACTAATTAATTAACTAATTAGAAGATTGTAAAACAGTGTGATACGAAATTATTCTCGGTAGAAGTTAAATTTTGATGGGGCTCAACTTCACAAATACTCTGCAGAGAAAAACGACATTTATAAGCGCGTTATAATCACTCAAGGGAGGAAATTGTTTAGTGGTACGCGTACTTGGGTACTGCTCCAATTAAAACTACAACGCATTTAGCCTCATAGTGGAACGTGTGTGACAGTGGTGGAAAATAGGATATCATATTAAGTTTACAAATGGCAAACATTTAGAGCATGTACTCCTGTTACTCTATTTGTTGTTTCGTTGTACTAAAGGATTTAAACTTTTAGGTTGCAAATTTAGTCAGGGTTAAGACTTCTGAAACTACTTAAGTAGGCAATAGGCATACACAATAACACAATGGCTGTCCTTCAACAACTGCGTATCTAGAACGATTTATATTTCGATTACTACCTGCCCATATTATGACATCCATAGGTTGATTGGTTGATTTGCTAATATCGAGGCAAAACTGTTAGTGTATTTAGTCCATCATCCATTGTTGACCTCATTATTTTTCTTCGCTTTGGAGTTATCGTTCGGTTTCACAAAAATATTGCACAAGTGAATTTTCGTTTCTTATGAACTTAAGTAGCGTAGTCACATTTTGAATCTTTTATCATAAATATCTTACCTATATTTGTTTACTCTTGCGATGCCCCAAACTACGAGCAGAAGTTTCAACGACACCGATTAGGGACTCATGCTTCTTTGATTTTCTTTTGATTTACTGCACATAAAACGATAAATTTCAGTGCTCAGTGTGTGAAAAGTCATCCCTGTTATTTTTATTATCCACCGACATATACATACGCATTATGATGACCATGCGTCTTTACATTGACTTGTAAATCCAAATAAAACTGCACCGACGGACAGTGCACTTAAAAAGTTGGAATTTTCCGTTATATTTGGACTATTTTTGTCTATTAATAATAGAGTTCACCTTCATAAATACTACGACGCAAAACTCTTATCAGTCCAAGGCTCACGAAGAACGTACCTATTAGTATCATGCTTACGTAAAGAGTGTAGTCAGCCAATAATTTATTCATCCATAAAAAGCAGCACGAATGTGTCCTACCGATCGTCGTTATATTTGTGCTTGGACTGTCTATCTTTGTTAATGCGTTTCGCTCATACTCTGTTATTATTACAGTATGAATCGGCTGCTCCCTTTTGTGGCTCAGAAAACTCACATGCGAAATCCAGCAAAAACTTTTCATGGACACCAAATCGGAAAAATGAAAAAGTTAATGGATTTTGATCAGAGTCGTTGTTGATTTCTAGGAATTGTTTGTCTAATGTCCATTCGTAATAACAGGCTTATTGATGATAATGGGAAGTTTATTGTTGTTGGTATAATATGAGATGTGTGTGTGTGTACAGTGCGGTACGCAATTTACAAGAGCCCTGTCATTGTCTCAAAGCGAAGAAAAGCTGTGAGAGAAAGGTAGCCTGGTGGAAGGGAGAAGAAATTGAAGAAAAGTGAGAAAATTCGATGACCTATATTCAAAGTAATTTCTGCCTGCTGCTAGTGACCCAAATATTTACTGCATTGGTAATATAATGTTCAAGTATGTATATATGTTATTGGTCGAGTTCATAGGCGTCTCATATACAAACCCAAACAAATAGCTGATAGGTACGGTAACGTAGTGCGGGCAGAGCAGGCGGATATACTTTTTCTTTTGCTGTTTCTTCCTCTCTTTAGTCTTTCGCAGGAAAAGCAGACCAATTTAACATTCCATGCGACGTCGGCTACATGACTCGACACATACTAACATGAATATATATATATGCACACACACAATACCTACTTGGAATTATTGCTTACTCACGACGAGGCCAGCTAATATTTGGTTGCGTGCAAGATGCAAACCTATAATATATTTAGTATGGTGGTTGATATACCTAATAAGCTTATGTGCAAATATAGCAACATGATGGACAAACGTCTATACTCAATTTAACAGCACTTTGGGCGTTAGTACTTTGACGGTGTTTGGCTTGTAGTTTTGACGGGTATATGCAAAAAAGTGTGCAAGGAGAAATAACACAATGCTGGAAAACGATGTCTGCATTGTATCGAAACAAGTCAGCAAAAAGTGGTTCCAACAAAGGGTTTGCATTTTATCGTGTCCATAGAAACATTTTCGCTATTAAAATTGCGAGAAAGCATGCAATCAGCATCACATGGTGGAAAGAACTATTTTCAGCTAGCTAGTAGGGCTAGATTTGGTCTACAACTAATGCATTTGTGCAATAAAAAAATATATATACCTAGGTATATATTGTGGAATGAGCTATTTCTGCATTGGCTTGGCTGCACATTTTGGATACTTATTGCCCACCACATGCATATCAATACATATCGGCTTAAATGCATCATGTACCAAATCCTTGCAATTAATTTTCGAAAACTCGATGTCATGCATTTTAAATATTAGGGCAGAAGAAAGTACAATAGAGTACAACTAGAAGGGGGCCAGAATGCAACGTGCAATAACGATGAACCATGTGAAATGAACGTCACATTTCTACTTTTTCATTTGATTATACAATCGCTTCCACGTTTCTGTTTCAATGGGAAAAGTTATACTGTGATATTTTTTTAACGAACATCCGTTTCGGTTTCATTTCAAATCTTCATCCAATAAAGTGAAATTTTATACTTCAAAAGAAATCTACCAACACGTGTTTCGTAGATAGGTGATATAGTTTCAAACGATACATAAAGTAAATTATTATTATTATCATTTATTTTGTGTATTATATGAGAAGAAAAAAAAATACTTCCTTGAAAAAGAGAGCAAAGATGTCATTCCAGTGGCAGTGGTTCAGGCCATAGAGTTGATAGGTTTTTTTTACAGTGGTGGTGTGGTGAATGCATGGTTTTCCTTTTTTTCTTGAAGCAGTTGTTTGTAATGGTAGGATTATACGAAATGCATTGCATATTTATGTATGAATTTATGTAAAATAGATGAAACACGTGGACCAAAAAGCTGCCGGATGTATTGTTTTGACGGCCAAAGGGTTTTTTTTCGTTTCTGTTTTTGTAAGTGGATCCATTTGAAATTGTTTTTATTATGAATGCATTTATACGCGCATATTTGATGCTAGTAGTAGTGACGTGATACTCCGGATATATAGATGCAGAAGATGTTGAACACAGCAATGTATTTATGCAAAGTAAAGGCATGAAATGAAAGAGTATATTATGGAATAAATAAGTAAATGATTTCAGAACGAACCAAGAGTTTTTTAAAGGTTAAAGTCTACTGACATTTTACTTTTATTGCATTGTTTTACTATGATCAGCTTTTGGACATGCAATATATTCATAGCTTACTTTTTTATGTCGAGTTGTATTTAGTTTTCATTTCTCGCTTGAGAAGAACAAAAATCTTTTTTCTTATTTAGGATAAGATATTCTTAAAATTATCATACTGGTACTTCAAAACTGTTGTCTATAAAAATATTGTATTCTGTCTTATTCTCACATGTAACAGTAATCTCTGCCAAAAAAAACTAACAAAAAAGGTTACGTAGTTGTAAATATTATATGTAGACATATCATATATAATACCTATACATCATCATATATATTAATAGTAATAGGACAAGTATATAGCAGTAATGTATAATAGCAGTTTCTTTCCATCTTACAGCGGTTTGGAGTAAGTTCTATCCATCTCTCTCTCGCTTTAAATACATTTTTACAACGACAGCAATCATATAAATAGCGCGTCTATGTATAAATGGATACACATTTTTGAGAAAAAACGCACAGAGCTATACAATATAGATACATATAATGATAGTATAAATGTATAATAATAATAGTAATAGCTAGATAAAAAAGTACAATTTAAGAGAAAGAGAATGCGTGTGTGTTGTGTCTGTAGAGTTAATGTAAATTATTACCGATATTTTGGAGCAACTTTGAAACAAACTACACAGTTGTCATCATCACTTGATAGGATCTCGTCGTATTTTTAATAATAATGATTAATAATTACAACACCGATTAATTAGCAATTGAATAATTATTCATTTATTCATTAAAAAACGTTTAGTCATAGAATCGTTTATCTTCATTTGAACTACCCTGAATACGCAATAATAATTATTTTATAGTACCTGTTCTTTACCGTTCAAGTAATTGTTTATTATAGACACATGGCATGATGTTACCATTCTTAAAAAGAGAACACGAAAAAAGGAGCCGCTTTAAAAAAAGATCTATCTATCTGCATGTAAGCAAGCATGCTATATTTATATTATTAACAAATAAATGGATTGATCAACCAAGTGAAAAAATAAAATCCGATGAGACCTACTAATTATTATATTTTCCCTATTTCCTGCAACGATGCAATAAAGATATTATAGATACATACAGTATACCTTGTCTTGATTCTTTACTAGAAAAGAAAACACGAGAGCTCATACAAAAAAACAAACTATTGTTTTTTTTCAATGTAGTATCATCATCATGTATTGTATATTTGTGTAGTAGTCGTAGTAAGAGCAATAATAATAATATAGCTTATATAGTGGCGACGATTCAAAGGTAAAAAAGAGACCACCCAGTGAAACAGATCTTTATTCTTTTCTCTTCTAACTAAATACACCTAAATACTCACATAATGCGTAAACATTGCCTTTGCGTTAGATATTACTTCCCTTTCGTTTACCCAGTTAGTTCGTTATTGGGGATACATACACACACATGTTTAAAAAATTATTATCATTACTTCTGTTTTTTTAGTAAGCTGGAGCTGCCTCACGATAATAATCATAGTATTTCTATTAAGCTACACATATACGTACACCATAATCCAGAGAATAAGGCGACCACAAAGTAAAGAAAATTGTGGCTCTTTCAATTCACCTGGAGGATGACAATGGTTAGTGTAGAGAATAGACTGATTATGATTATCGTCGCAGAGAGAGGGTTTTGACTATATGCTTACAAAAAATTGATGATGAGTTCCGAAAGGTTTAATACATACCTATGCTTCAATAGGATATATAATAGGTTGTCTATTGTGTGTAGATTTTAACGTGGGAAGGACTATGTTTCTTGATGTGAGTTTGTATTTATGTATGTATGAAAGTTGTATCTACTCTAGTTTTTTGTTGATCACGTTGCTTTTCTTTGGAAAAAAGGAAGAAAAATTTTGGAAAAAGAGTTTTTGTTTTGTTTTAAGACACTAAAAGAACATCTTTGATTTCTTGTTGTTAGAGAGTGCACATGATGAGTACTCAGTTTATCAAGTGACTTTTTAGAACGACTGGACAACAGCATGTAGTTTATGTACTTTTCAATCTCATATTTTCATCAAATGCATACTATTATGCATAATATATGAGGATCGTGTTGATAGTCAGTAATTACTTTCTTTCTTAATCTTTGTTTTTACCGATTCGTACTTTTTGGTTTTGACGACCAATATAAACGTATTAAAAATGTAAGAATTTCTTATATAATGTTTTAGTAGTCTTTCATCTACGATAGATTGCAATGATAAGTACTTCAGTGGTTGATGGTTGTTATCCCAGAACGTAAATAACTTATGATATTATGAATTGTCTATGAAATCGCTGTTAAGCTGATTTGTCTTTAAGGCAACGTAAGAGATTTGAAAATAACAACACCATTAACTAACTGATACACATAGCCTGTTATTTTGTAGTCCAGAGGTTACATGTCGTATAAATGCAGTTTCTAATTATGTTTCCTTCCGATTTAGAAAAATGCGAGTGGTGACAAAAGTGGTAAAGTATTTAAACTAAAAAATGAGTTTCATATGTTCCATTGGAAATCGTAAGAAAAACTAAAAAAAAGGTGAAAAAGGTTTTTTTTTTTTCTCTTTAGCTGTGTGTACGTATAATTTGCATGCTCATGTATGATGTCCCACTTATCGTGACGACTATATTTTACGGTACTTTCCTAATACACGAAGGACATGGACAACAACAATACTACTACATTTTACTATAATTGTTTTGAAATATTATACATAAATATTATCATTACTTATCTTATATATGTACCTAGATGTAAGTTAACGTCTTATAGCCCGTTAAGAAATGTTTGTATTAAAGCACGTTTTAGTTCCAATATAATTTTGGGAATCGCATGATTGTAATTAATTAATTAATAATGATGATAAAAAATGTGTTTGTATAGATAGTACGCATTATATTTACGTGAGTGTGAGTAAAGGGATCTCAATGATAATGATGATAACAAAGCCTGATGTTTAGTTTTCATGATGACATTACGGGTTCATTTCGTTCCTTTTTTGATGATGACATTTTCGTTTTTGCACGGTTGCTAGAGTGTTTACGTCACAATAACCATGATAATAGTAGGGTTCATGTTTACAAAGATAAATATTTAATAATGAAGAGTACCAACGTTAGCCATGTTTTAGCTGTTAGAAGTGTAGTAGTAGTAGTGGTTCGAAAGAATGAGACCCATATATCATCAATCTTGGTGCAAAGTGCGTCTAAAAAGTCTAAAATTTTAAATTACATTTTTAACGTTCTCGTTTTTAAATCCACTATTTCTGCAGTTTTACCAAATACTGACAAGGTAGCAGTAAGTCATTTTGAAGTAGTAATTGGAGCTATATTAGTAGCAGTTAACAATAATAATGTACGCAATAGTATATATGCCATTATTGTAGTGTGCATACATATATGTTATACTAATCATTATTTAATGTAGCTAAATCTGTTTGTAAGCGAACCAGATTAGTAGTGATATTGATGATAATTGTAATATACGAAAAAATGTACCATTTTACAACAAAAGGAAACTAAAAAACGCGTTTGCTCTGCACTCGTACGCAGTGTATAATAAATAATATAGTTTTTTAATGCATCGTCTCTAGCACTGTTTTAACAACTAACTAACAATATACTACTAATAATGTATGAAACAGTTGGGATTTCTCCCGATAAGTCTTATAACGTACTGCGGCGTGCCTTTATGATAGCTGTTGCCATGTAGATTTTTTGGGACTATATGGTAAACAGCTATTTTCTAGGTTGTACACACAGGAAGAATGAAAGAAAACACGAAAATGTAAATAAGAAGAACAAAACAATCGATATAAAGAAATTTAACTGTTTTAAATAAATATGGATGGGTTTCGTTCGGTGTGGCCACATCCACACTCTGACCAATATATTTCTTTCCGTAGAACAATAATAAACGTGTAAAAAAAGGTGTGCACATGAACTACAACGTAACTACGCAACGTACGAATTGATGTCTAAATATATGCTTGTAATGTCTGTATACCATAATATTTATCAAGAAAATCGCGACCAGTTTTCAATAAAAAATCCTTTGCAAATTAAAGACGATCTGTAGTTTACATGTTTACACAACAATGACGTGATAATTCGTAAGAGCGAAGCAAAGTATTTTTACAGATTTTTCTCTCATCATCATTATAAAGCAAGCAATGTGCTAATATAGATGATGAAAGGAAAATAATTAACAGTCCCTAGTAATAATGTTTAATGTTTTATAAGTATAACGTTTTCAGCGAGTTCCTATAATTACTCCTCACACCTAATAACTAAATTATTAAGAAACTATGTTGAGCATGGTAGTCAAAGGTAGGGAGGAGGAGTTGACTCCATGGAGGCACCTGATTGACCAGTTGACGAGACTGACTCTGAGGCCACACTCACCGTTACATTGACGTTGACGTTGACAGGTGGAAGCTCGTCAGATTTTTTTGACGTCGTGTTGGTGGGAGTAGCGGTGGTGGGAGGCTTGCACATCTTGGCATCAGCCTTAATACTATTAGCGGTGGCAGTTGGTGTTGCCGCAATCACTGGAGGTGCCGGGGTTGCGGGTTGATTCGCATTCTCAGTCGTACAGTTCGTTGTGGCTGGCGGGTGCCCACTAGCTGATGAGGAGGGTGAATGAGAGGGTGACAGAGAAGGTGATGGTGAGGGAGAAATCGATGGCGAAGGTGATGTCTGAGGAGGGTCCAATGGAATGGTCATCCATGCGTGGTTAAGAATGTCCTCTAGATGAGCTCTACTTTGTGGACGAACTTTCAAACACTGTCTTATTATATCTTGGCACTCTGTAAGGAACAAAGAAATACATCCCACTGATAAGCTACTTGCATTCCAATCAAAACGGTTCCTAAAATTCATACACCAAGTGCGATAACATCGTAAAGCTAAGCTTCTGGAGGCATCATCACACCACAAGAACTTGAGGCTGGGATAGACAATAGATGAAAAGAATAGCTACATGATCTCATGATCTCTGTCTGGCTGCAGACATAGGTATTTATATAGAGGTACGTCTGTGCAATGCAGATAATGGATCGTTTTTTTTTCTTACAAAACCCAACTCTCCGAATTCTTTCCTCAAGCATCATTTGCAAGAAAAACACAATGTTCCGGCTTATGATACATTTGGAAAAATGCAAGCTAAAGTTTTTACAATCCTGTAATCATGATGGTTCTTTCGTCTAAAAATAGCTACATGAAACATCTCGTAGCAGTCCTTTTTCAAAGATGAAAGTAAAGCTTGGCTTGGAGTAATGACTGTCTTTTGTTTTCTAGCAAACGAAATTAAACGACTTCCTATCTTGTCTGGTAGAAGCACTTTGTCAACGTTTTGTACTTCAATCAAGTCGCAAAAATAGCTTTAAAAGTGACATTAGTTGGGTGTGCAGAATGATCCCTATTGTCGCTTTACTACATTCCATTTTACTCACTGTCTCCTCTTCCTCGTTCAAAGCTACTGTGAGTACAGATGAACTGCATCCATATTCCATTAATTTTTATGCACTTCACTAGCTCCGTTGCCACTTGAATGAACATGCGCAAACATCTAATACTTTACTTCCCAGCTTATAATATGCCTTTTGCTGTTACGTTATCGCACTGCCTAGTCTGCGTGTATTTACAGTTTTAAAATTAGAAGGTAGCATAGGTAATAATTATTTAGATTCTTACCATGTGTTAAACGCGTTCGGAAGCTTATGTCTGCGCGAAGAATTTGCTCGTCGCGTTCAAAGGGAATGTCTCCACACACCATATCATACAGCAAAATTCCCAAGGACCACACGGTTGCCTGTTTTCCATAATACTTTCCACAGCGGATCCACTCCGGTGGAGCGTACACACGGGTTCCTGTAACATACCAAAAAAGAACACAATGTCATTAGAGAACCACTACTTTACATTTTTGTACATTCACATTCACCCAAAGAATTAAAATGATTTTGTTGAAACTTTTCACTTAACGAACAATTTACAACATTTAATTTATGACACAATAAAGTGAAACCGTCACACGAGTTTACTAAAGCCCTGTAGTATCCATATTTGTATGTAGCCAAGCAATTATCATCATCATCATCGTTAAGTAGCACTGCACTGCTACAAATAATAAGAGGAGTAACTTATAGGATTTTAAGGACTCGCGATGTATTTTTTCTTTCATGATGATGGGTCCATAATATCCTCACTCCCTGGCACACAAAACAAGCAAAATAGTTTTTGAGGCCCACCCGTCAACCTCAACGGACCGACTTGAATTCTCCAAGAAAGGTAAAGTTATTCGATGATAATAATAATAATAATAATAATAAATATGAGCAGTGTGCATACTGTTTCGCCTGAGTGAATGGGATTGAAGAAACCAACAAGGCAGCGAAGCCGACCTTAATGGAAATACTGCAAAAGCTTACTCATTCTAGTTGAACCTTGTTGCTTGGTTCATCATTCGTCGGCATTGCATTGCAGGCAGTCGGCCTTTTTGTAGACATAACAGGTGGTACAAAAAGATCTTGTAATAAATGCTCCTCATTTCTATGACTTTTTTTTCTAGAAAAACAAAGGATTTTCATCTTTCTTGTATGTCAGTCTAGAGAAGAACAATATTTTGGACCAGATTTCAAAAGGTACTCGTCTCTCTATTCTCACTGATAGACAAAAATTTTGAGCACTTCCTAGATCTTTTCCTCATATAACCATGTTTAGTTGACTGGTTGAGAGAAAAATATAATTATTATAACATGTCGTATTCTTGGAAGAATTTCCTCGAGAACACCTTCAACCTTAAAAGGAATTTTACGAGTCTAAGCATTTTCCCTTTTATTTTTCTCTCAAGACATTATGTACTTGCTCTCTAGGATGAAGCTTATATTCTACCACATCATCGGTGTATTTTTGAGGAAAAAATTACACAATGAGAGATTTCTTCTCTATTACTTGTTCATCTCAGTTTTTCTTTCTTGGACCCTGCCACCACCACTGTAAGTTGACTCAAGGACCTCGGAAAATCTGATGACAATACAGAATAAAGTAGGCCCATCATCTTCTTTGGACCATAATGTATAATAGTTGTAATGTGCATTCTTCAAGTTATTATAAATGTGCTCTTTCATTCATTTTTGTTTTCTCATGACTTTTCAGGTAGAAAAATCACCTCCATTCCGAAAATATTCATGCCTGAGTGCATCTGCATTTTCCCTTCTAATTTATCATCCTGAGAAACCCACGCTCTCACAAACAATGCAATATATTTTTATGCATTTGTGTGACCTACCACTCAATAAGTATCAATATGGGTCGAGGAAAACGACCCAGATCATGTTCCATATAGTCTCATTGCGATAAAGTTTCACAAATCTCCGTTCACAGAAATCCTAAGTTTTGCTTCACATTTTCAAAGTGCGACCTAAGCATTCAAACATTCATTATCGTCAACATCATGTATTCCCTCAAAAAGCTTACAAAAAATTGTTTACATTTTTTTTTTGAATTGACAGATTTTGATGAATGAAATTCCTCGTAAAAATGTTAATCATGTACAAAGTCTGGACCAGATAATTTTCTTTTCATTGATAAAGCCTTAAATAAAAGTGACGATTGTGTCAGTTGTTGTAGGTGTGCTACTTATTTCGTCACTGCAAAGGCAGGTGAACCACGGTTTTATCATGCCAATCGATCAAATTAGAATAACAATTTTGCGTCATCTTCATCATCACCACTGTTATCACTAAATGATCATTTGAAAAAGATCAGATTATGTATTACTTAATACCTGCTCATATTTATGCGAATGACGCTACAAGTGCAAGTGGTGATGATGGTCTCTTGTAATTCTTTCACGAACAAGGCCACTAAAGTCTGATATTTATCAATGCAGGGAAAAGGTCTAAAGTGCACGGAAGGGTCAATTGAACAATAAATATTGCATAACAAGCCAAAGGTGCTTTTATGTATATTAGAGGTCCAATCTCATACCTATGTCTCAGTGATATATCGGTACGCTAAATGAATGTGTGAAAAACTTGAAACATTCCCCATTTCTTTAGAAAGAAATCTAACAACTTGCATGTCATGTGCATTCATATAAAATCGTTTACGTGTGCAGCAGGAGTGCGTATATGAATTATTATAGTGTGAAGCAAGAGCAACAAGGAACTTGTTACAGGAAAGTCATAAAAACTATTTAATGTAGTCAAACGGTTTGCTTCTCTGAGAGTCTAAAACCAGTGCATATAGAGAGAAAGTGGGCTTATGAAGAAACTTTTGAGCTCGTGTTATTTACATTCAACATTACGTATAGCATGTAATACAGCAAATGTTTACTGCTGGAGTTTAATGACTTCTCAAAAAAGGGTTTTAGCAGAGCTGCACAAGAAAAGTAATAAAATGAAATAAAAAAATATTAAAAATTTTCTCAGACAGAAAATATCCGGAATGAACTTTGCCTACTCGGCTGTGGGAGAAAATGTTAAGAGCACTCGTCAGCAGAATGTATGCTTTCAGTTCGTTTTGCAAAAATTCCTCATTCTGCTCCCCACAGACGACTGCACAACTGCATTGCATTTCTTCCCCTTGAACATTTTTTTTTCCAAAGATAGTACGCTATATACCTGTTTCGTAAATTTGATCGCGGCACCAGAAAAAAAATCCTACACTATTAAACCCTTGTCTCAGTTAAAAAGGTAAGGTTAGTTGTTGTAAGACGAAGAGACTAATGACACCAGTTTATGGCAGTTCGTCGTACGTAGCAAACCACGCATGCATCTACTACTTATATAATTTTTTATTTTGCACGGTTTAAAACAACGTAGTATACCATCACCTTAAGAAATAAAGTGAGGATGCATGTTTGATTCACATGTACAGAATATTTATGTATCTGAGAACCTTGCATTGATACCACAACTAGTGACTGGACCGTTTGGTAACAAGCAAAGTCCATAATAATATGAAAAAATGCATGTAGCCACGCTATTAGTTTCAAGTAGGCATGCTAAATTGCGTGGTTGTAAGGTAAAAGTCGGTAGCAAACTACAATAATAATATTCTGTTCGTGTCTCATGGTTGGAATGTTCATGTAAAATGTATCTATGAACTCTTCTATGAACTCAATGAATGCTCCTTGCTTGCTGTGTGTCCATAAATTCAGACCCAGTCAGCAAAACGGACAAAAAGAAGTTCATGAGATGGGAAAGAAATCAACTCTCTCACACACACGCTACTGCATTCACGTATACAGATACGTACATACATACATTCGGAATTCCTCCGTATACAGATTAGAATAACAATAATAATACGATATGGAAGCTCATCTATGCTATTAAATAATTATATGGTCTATACGTATGTACATACAGGTATTCGAGAAATGTATTAGTATGATATTATGTATATACCACCATAGAAACTTACTACGGGTACAACTGTTGCCACATAATTAACTGCGTGGATAAAGTCAAGGTCGGTTATATGCTGGCTTGCCTGGGACGGTGATTTTGCAAAGCTCTGAGTGATGATGATGATGATGATGACGGTGTTGATACAAGACTCATACATACCTCTTTTCCTACTACTCATCAAGTTGATCATGCAATCTCTTGTTATCTTGGTCTCATTTTAATTGGACATTTTAGATTGAATGTAATGAAGCCTTTGATAATCAAAGGGGCAAACACGGATGGAGTTTGGGGAAGCGGCACTTGGAGATACTTGCATGATATGTAGTGAGCGTTATAACTGGATATCTTCAAATTTAATTGATTTCTTTCTGAAAAAGAGATACAGTAGAATGATGCATCTCAGAAAAAAAGAAGGGTGCACTTAAATTGTGTCTGGCAAGTCGATTCTATTACGATATTTTTTTATCCAAGGAAAAAATATTTCTTTCTATTCTGTTGCTATAAAAATCAAATCTCTCAGCAATCAACAGAAACACAACAAAAAAAGTTTGCAGACAAAGACGTTAACTTTAATGAGGAAGTGAAAGGGCAGCTACTTATTATAATTATTATTACTACGATTATGCATATTGTTCCTACTAAGCATTTATGATTAGTTCTTCGTCTTATATAGACCCTAAGATATAATTTTATTGCTTCCTTTTTGTGCTTGCTTGCACCAGACAAAATATCACGAAAAGCAGCGTCGCATTTTGTGGAAACACTCTGAGAGTGTATGGACGGGAGAGACAAAAATGCAATGACTGTAATAGTGTATGAATGTACGTACCCAGAACATGTTTGCCATATATGTCTATCTCTCCTATTACACTACTATGCACACATACACAAATGTGTAATCTAAAATCACTAACTAAGCGTGCAGACAAGTTTGTAAATTTTTCGTTCCATCTAGAGGTTAATGCCTTCTATATACTTCCAATCTCAATCTTACTCACTCACTCGCTCAATGCTTGAGTGATTAGGCAAGGAATAAAGAGAAAGAGAGTGGTTCCTGGAGAGTCAGCAGACCATTATATTATTTCACTTGTCCGTTGCTGTAGATAAATATTGCTAAACACTATTAGAGGATGAAAAAATGTATGAGCAACAAAATCTAACCGTTGTTATGCTGCAAATTCGAGACTCTTTCCACCTAATAAATGAACGTTGCAAACTTTTACTTGATAAAGTACATGCATATTAAGCATGTATTTACGAAGAAAACTACATATTTCAATGCGTTTTTTCTGAAGATTTTTTTATTTTTTGCGAATGTAGTAATTTTTTTTTAGCTAGATGGACAAATCTGGTAGCATGGAAACACTATGAATGCCTTGTGTGTTGAGTAATCTGACTTTTTTGTTTCACCATTTTATTTTTTTTACGTAGGTAAGTTACACTCCATGTCCGTCATCTCACCACTTTAACCCGTCGCTTGCTCCTGACTCTCTGATAAAAGTTTCCCAGCAGATGGTCGTCTAACAGGTCATTGTGCCTAACAACAAGCGATATCACTACACTTGTTCATTTCTGCCACGTTGTTTCATTAAAAAAAACCTGAGTGTGCTGATGGTGGCTATCGTTAGTGTTGCCGATGATGAGTATGATGACTTTGACTTGTAAAACATTCACCACTCAAACTCTTGTTTCCACCTACCAACAAAACTCAGATTTTTTTTCATGAAACTGTTCCAGCTTTTTTGCAAGGACGTAAAAATGGAATGCTAAAAAAAGTCTGCATGCATGTAGATTTGCATGCCACATAGGTACGTAAAAATAAATGAGTGGATGATGGCGGTGGTGAAACAGGTTGTAATAAAAAACATACATAAATTGAGAAAACTGTACTTGGAATTTTGCAATACTTGTCAACCTGTAGACTTGATTGTAGACACATTGTTTCATTTTAGTATCACTTGTAAAAGAACACGGCTTCAGACATGATTTTATAAAAAAAAATTGTAGGGCTAAGTTGAGCCCAAGAAATCTTTTTTAAAGTTTCATTTTCAACCATGCAAGAATTGCTGCAATTTCTAATCAAGTTTTGTATCAATACAAGAACAGTAGTCCAACTAGACTGTGCCGATCAGCAAGGACTGATATGTCTTGCGAAAAAAAAATCGTTGACGTTCCATTTTTGAGTGGCATTGCAAATAGTCAGATGCCGAATTTATTGCGTGTTAACCTACAGAAAAGTCAAGACCAACCCAACCGCCCAATTGAATCCTATTATATTTTTTTGTAAACAATATTTGACCTATAGGAACTCGTAACGTATACTCTAGTCAATTTTTTTTAAAAGACATTTGCCAAGTTTGTTGAGAAAAATTCTATTTAAGTGCATAAAACACGTAAATACCTACTACTGCACATACATAATAAAAATAATAGCTGCGACATGTCCATATTTCCATTAAACTCGCTTATATAGGAGTTGTTGTGGTAACGTAATAGTCAAAGGACAACACCTTCGTTATTATAGATTATGCGTGGTAGATTCATCATCATCGAAATGCTAAATAGTAAAAATTATTTACAATTTTATTTACAAGGATATGATACAACAAAGAGAAGTATACACAGAAAGCTTCAGCGCGTATCCTCATTCATTCTAAATAGTACAACGATGAGCAATGGAATTTTCCTATTAAATGCATGAGAAGAGTAGTGGTAGTCAAGTGAGTTGGTCGGTGATTCTATGTGTGAACGCGTAACATTGCTTAAGCGAATGATTCCTTTTTGCACACATAATATGGAATCTCATGCATTTGCACACACACACACACACTCACAGACAATTTTTGGCTTGCATGTGTACACTGTGTAGGTAGAAGGCAGACCCATAAGCAGCAGCGTTCAGCCCCAGCGTGCAATAATGCTTGAGGAAGAAAAGTAGGGAAATAGGTCAGGCAAGCTGAATAAAACGGAGAGGCACGACACATTACAAAAAATAAATCCAAGTCCCTTGCATTATTTTTATTACCACTATTATTATTATTATTAGAGTTATATCTTGCTTGTTTCTGATTACCATCATCATCAATTTTCTGTTACCTACGCTGCACTAGAACTTATCATGGAATTGCAATGAGCTTGCACACACACTTAGACTTCGCCTCTTCTGCGTAGGTATTACGCATGAACAATGAAGGAATGGATGAATATGATTGTTGGGATGGGATCTATGCACAGGCATATTGTGTTTTGGAATGAGAATAATAACAAGATAATGTAATCCATGACGACGAAAACTACGATGACACTGCATCGTAGTAGCAACAATAAAATCGTACAACTTACGGTTGTGCGTTTGCTAATAACAAAAATTATGCCCTTGTATGAAAATACCTAAATAGTATAAATTTTGTGGTGTACGTCATTCTACTGACAGCTACACTGAGCTTGATATCTGTTGTTGACATGAAAAGACATTATAAACTATGAAATTATTATTGGTAAGATGGGATTGTTTTTGTTTTGCTCACTTGCATATTAGTAGTAGGCATGATTGTTGTTGTTGTTGCTATAATTAAAAAGCATGCAGTGCACACATACGTAACAATGCAGTATGACCATGGGGATGAGTTGATGAAGCTACTTGTGAAGTTGTTTGTTGTTGTTATTGTTGTTGTCTTGCTACTTTGAACTAGAAGAGAGAGGTAGAACTTATTTAAAGTGACTTAGGTAAGTTATCGAAGTGATTTCGTCATCATAAGCTATCTCAACTTGTAACCCAATCAGCATACATGATTAAATGATTAGAATAAGAATGTTATGGCAACAGAATCACGACCATCTCCTCAATTTCAGGTGCATAAAAATAGAATTCTGAAATGTCATAAGCACTTAAGTACATAAATCTTTTCTTTTCTTAGATAAGCAATGAGCATAAAACACAAGAATCAGTATATTTTTGGATGACTTTGGATAAATCTTAAAGTTGCTACGGTTTCACGAAACAAGCTATACCAGTGTGGACAAGTGGACTTTAAACCTGACCCTTGTTCACCATTGGGTTGCTTTATATATTTTATTTACTTTTACTGCATACAATGTAAACGGTTAACTATGCACTCATGATCAGTTTGAGCAAAGACAATAAAAATAGAGCAAACAGGCATTGAGCACATGCTGCTGACCGTACAACCAGTTATTCTTGCTCAAATGTCCGCCCGCACAAATGTCTTCGTTTTTATATAAATGGTGGGGAATGATAAATGCATGAACTGAAAAAGAAGCGACATCATCATTGATAAAGTCTGTATGCTTACTTGACTCTTTTAAAAGCCTTATATTATCGCCTCGTTTTTCTTTAAAAACGTGCATTTCACTCCTGCACACTCAGCCAGTTTTCCGGTGCCGTGATAGTGATGACTCTATATTCGTTTTATGGGCCTCGTTTCTTGTTACTACGCGTTTCAGTCTTCCTAAGTTCATGTCTGATTCATCAATATGAAATAATAATCAACGCGGTGTACGCTCGTGTTTGCTGGAGAGACCGAGTTCGTTACAAGAATTTATTAATGAGCCGTAAAGAAAAAGAACAACCTCATCACAATCCTGCTTCCACGCTTAACGCTGTTGCTCTGGAACAATCATTTCCATTCCATCTTTCTGAATCGAACACCGACCAAAGAGTTGATTACATACATACATAATACACTATAGAATGGTGGCGTCACTTCTTCCGCGCCACTACTGTCAGATAAAACTGCGCGTTCATCTTACTATTACCACACACATTATGATTATGAATCACCACTTGAACTTTGATCTTATGGGCATGGCCATGACAAAATGGAATAGAGAATACTATTTTCAAGAACAGATGATAGAAAATGTCATTCACTGATCAGAAGAGACATACATACACATGCAGAGAGCACACACTTTCTTAAGAGGTTTGACACACCCACCAATCAGCTTACATAAACAGTTGGTTGCTAGCTTATTACTATTATTATTACCATTATTAATATTGCCATTTACTATTATTACGGTCACCGTTTTGCAATGAACACATGTTTTGTCATCATCAAAATATCAATTTAACGGCTTGCAAAAAACATACCCATAAATCTAACTTTGGCAAGCCTTCGTCTAACTGTTATTGCGCGTTTAAAAATTTAAAAAAAAAAATGGCCACTAATTTTTTTTTTGCCGCCTGACCATTTTCATTCTAAAAAAACTAGAGAAAAGCTACCTGGGAATATATGAGCTTTGTACTCTTTGCCTCATGCATTTCGACCTTTACCAAATTTACATAAATTGCTATTCAGTATCATGAATATTTTAATTAATCAGAAATTTCAGATGCTTTGGCATGAATGAACATTTGTGAACAAAAAGAAGTAAGGTTTCCTCACACTATATATTGTAGTAATCAACATCTGCAAAAAACCACTGTATATATGCTCATGTTTGCTTGCACATGCACATGGAGTTTTCCTATACACGTAAATTCTTCAGCTTTAAAAAAAATAAAAAGCAGAAGAGTGCAACAGAGCCTTCGATTTCTCACATCAGGCATTTCAATCTATTTTGTATGCTCGAGTGGCCTTTTCATGTACAAAAAGTTGTATCTATCAATTTATAAATTACTTCACAATCGATTCATTCCATTAATATTATCAACAAAAGAACACATGCATACTTTACCATCGCGCTAATGTGCGCGTAGGCATCTGTGTCTGTGAATCGAGAATAACAAAAGAGATCACTTCTTGTCACTTAACACACAAATACAATCTGCATCACCGAACAGTGTAAAATGAAAAAAATGAATCGCAAAAATTATTGGTTATGCATCAGCTACCCCGACCATACAACATTTATTAATATGCACAATGTACCGTCTACTGTCATGATGATGTCAGGTATGTGCAAAAAGTCTCAATCATCATCAAACAACCTTCACACTGGCAATACTTCAATTAGCATTACTTATAATGATGATGATGATGACGTTGAACAGACATTCAAAGGGGATCTACCAGTTGTTCATACTGTAACAAGTAGGTATATAAACTGCGTTGTAAAGAAAAACGACGTAACCGTGCTAATAATGCAATAATGCAGGTTACTATGCCTTCTCGAGTGCCATCGCCGTCACAATAGCAACGCAAGAAAGAATTGTCTGTGATCATACACCCTTCATTGCACTCAAAACTCATCAGGATAAATAGATGTTAAGGTCTTGTTTCAAAAAGCAAGTCGAGAAATAAAGCATTGCTTACTAAAGTTAAACTCCTAATGACCAGATTTTGCACAAAAAAAACTGAAGTTTATGACCCTTCTCTCTGGATGATTTTAAAAGGATTTCCCATCATAAAAGCATTTTCATCTATAAAATACATTACTTTGCAAAAAAAGCGAAATAAATTGGTTCATGAAATGGAATGGTGAAGAGTCCCTTTTTAATGTGAGAACATCCGTTATACTGCTTTTGCACTATTTTACTCAAAGTGCGTCCTCCCTCGAAAAATGAAAATTGGCCTTTGACGTGGTTTACCTACCTCGGAAAACGGAACATATCGTCATGTGACTCGTAACATAATAGTTGAGTATTGAAATATGTAACAAAAATGCTGTTGGAGCACACGTGAAAGCTTGACAGGGGAAGTCACGCGCATGAAAAGGCATTTATTCCATCAATGTATCCCTTTCGAATGAATACCTAAGTGTGTTTATAACAAAGGAATAGTATCGGTACAGAGCGAGAAGCAATCACGGATCATCAATTCACTCGCACATTCAAGCTGATCAAGGAAACAATTTTTCCACTTGTCCAATAAAGCTTGGAATATTATAGGCTATATTGTGCCATATTTAAAAATGAATGAAAGACTCCTCATAATATGCACATATGGAAACATGCATATGAATTAGATGAACAGGTCGTGCCTAGGTACGTGTGAGCACTAACTATTACACATTATTACTGTGATCAGTATAAAAAAAGAAGGTTAGCAGATAAATATTAATGTTCGCTCATACTCGCATATCAGCCGGCAGAAGTGGAGCTCTGTGACTGCTCTGGAACTTCCCATTCCCAAAGAACCCCGTCTTCACTATTTCCAAATCGACACTGCACTGCTCCTCTCTGATACAAAAAGAGTGAATGCCATGCAAGCAATCGCTTAAATGAGGTATTTCGACATTCTTATAGAACATTTGTGTTCGCAACAGTAGACATATATTTCCCCTCGTGCAATTGTATATTATGTTTCTAGAATATTATAGGAAAAGTTTCACCACTGAAAAATCTCCTCTACAATTCCTTTGAACCTTGCATCACCATCATCATCACCACCACCATCACCACCAACTAGTAAGTTAGATTGTTTGAGTGCCATTACCTCAAGTCTAACTTACGAGCAAGTAGGTATTTCCAACGTAGCAACTCTCTCAGGCCGCAATAAACATTAAAACTATGATGATGGAATGGTAGTGGTTGGTGAACTACAATGACGTTGCTAACTAACTGCGAATCACCTCCATATTATTATACGGACTATCATCATGTACCCATGATGATGGACACGCACTGGACACATGCAAAACTAACCTCTTCTTCTTATTTTATACCATAACAACAATAACATTTGACTGACAGAATGAGAATTTTTTTCATGATTATTGCTTGGGATTTCTTGAGCAATGAACACTGGTAGTACCAATCCGCTAAGCAGATAGGGTTGCATTTTGAAATTAATTAAAGCTGTAGGAAGTTTTTTCTCTTAAATACATTTCATATACACATGTTTTTTGTGTAAAAGTTTTTTTCCCCGACACTTAACCTTTTGTCCACAAATTAATTTGTCCATTTTGTGTTCATGCAAAAACAAACAAACAACCTGAGTTTCGGATTTCAGTCAAAATAGTAATTAATTTTAAAAGGCAAATCTCTTCAAGTTATTCACTTTTGTAAATATTTTGCAAAATAACAGTACTTGCAAATTTCTTGCAATAAAAACAAGATAGCGCATATATAAATAGGTACAAAGGTGTGTGAGTTGTGTACCTATGGCGTGTTGATACTTCTAGTACTACTACTACTAGAGGAATTAGAAAGGGAATCCTTGAAACTGTAAAAATATTCCATTAGAAGAGTTTAGATACTGTTGATGAGGCATCATTTTTAGCAAGCTATATGAAAAGTACAAGCATTTTTATTTTAAGAGAAAGAGAAGAAAAAATCTAGACTTCCCATTCATTAGGGATAGGTGTTGCTAAGCTGAGCTGTACTATGCCATCAGCTGCAACACACCAATCCCATCGTCATCCTAGCAATCCTTCAATTCTCAAGTTCAGCGCATCTTCCTCTCTGCTTCTTCATCTAGAAAATGTAATGATTTCTAGTCCAAGGATAAAAATCTATTAACTAACTGGTTGTGATTTCAACGTTTTAACAAAAAAAATCTTTGTATGAAGATCAATTTCTCTACAGCCTAACAATATAGTAGACAAGTGAGATTATTGAAGAAAAAACGCACACACAACTTTTCATTGAATTGAAAGGGTGTACCAAGTAGATGATATACATACAAAAAGAATCAATGAAAATATTTTCATTTTTTGACTCAGCAATTATATATTAGCATTCCTAAAACTCGCTCATCCCCACCGATCATTCATCCTACAAACAGTTCATACATTCAGAAAAGCATTTTTGATTTCTCATATTCCATTCATTCATTTTTCAACCTAATATTACACATAGCAACAATGCTTCATACTCGTCTTTTACATTTGAAAACATTTTTGCGTAAAGTTTGATTTACTCTTAATACTTTTCTTATACGCTAAAAGTTTCAGCCATTTATTTAGCAGTCCTTTTATAAAAATTGGCTGAGATTCGCTCTTGTAGGTATGCACATTACAATTACAAGTGGTAGTGGCGACTCAACTACTGGCACGATGATAATGATAGTTAGTTAACGTTATCAAAGTGGAAATCCATTGATACTGATCACCATCCTCATCATCCACTGCATCGCATCACACTATAGTCTATAATATAGTGATCCTCAATCACATCTAATAGTGCTATCCTGCTTCTATAACACCAACTATTATTACCACCGCTACAAATTCACTATCTATCCCATTCTCCCTCTCTTTCTAAATCTTCTTGAGCAATCCGTACGACGAACGTACCTAGAGTAGACTTTACTTTTAGGAAGGTAAAAACGTAAGAAGAGTACCGCTAATTATTTTCGTTTGTTGTAGTAGGTTGCGCTTTTGCGTTTCATTTTGACCTCAATACTTGAGGTATGCAGGTATGCAGCGAGCGAGCAATGAACGAACGTAGTGATGGTGGTGAATGATGATGACGATGATGATGCTGACGATAATAATGTAATGGTAAAACAGCAGCAGCAGTGATTTTTTTTGCTAAGAAGTAACGTTATCCTTATCACTTATTATTATGGTCTCCCTGTTCTCTTCAACAACAACGACTAAAGTCGTCGTCAGCAACAACAGCGCAGTGGTAGGATAATCGACCACCACCACAACTAGTACTTCTACCACTTTTTTTTCGTTTTTCAGATACAAAAAAAATGTAATAAAAGTGTACCTGCACACACACACACATGTACATATGTACATTCTTCTCTGGCACTCAAACTGGTGCAATTGTTATAGTGCAGAAGAAAAAAGGAATCTCAGCAGAAGTTAGCCAATAAACAAGAAGGTACACCAAACAGTATCATCACCACCAACCAAAACCTCGTCGACTTATAATGCAATTTGCAGCGTTTTGAATAAAAACTATGCCATATCAGTTGTATAAGTTGTAGTAGTAGTACCAAAGGAAAAAAACCATTGATTGTGGCGTATGAGAGTAGCGCAGTGTGAGGAGAATCAGGTATGCAGCAGAAAATTTCTCATAGAAAAATATGAAAAAAATGAATAAATACCAGTGCAGTGAATGCAACCACATGCAAGAAAATATTTCTACATGAAACCTTATTTTTATAAATGCGTATATGCGAAATATTAGAGAGAAAAAAACGTTTTTCTATGATACTATGCATATGAATTTTATGCTAAAGGTGTTGTACAAAATACGACACTTTTTTATTGTTTTTTGCACATGAAATATTTTATTATGAAAATCTAAAAGCATGAAATATGTACACGATCTCCTTTCTACTATGTTTTAAAAATTACATGATATTTTTTTATAACTGAATTCCATTACTGCAAATATTGAATATTGCATATTAATGCATTGAGCAAACAACTACTGTGACTAAATATAGCATGTGGAGTCAGGTGCATAAAAAGCGTATCCGTAAAAAGAAATTAGAAGCAAAAAAACGAATTCTTCTATTCCCTGTCTTCACGCCAACGATGTGTAGTGCACAAAATTTACAACCTATTTTACCTTGAAATTTTCAAATTAGTTTTTGCATGTATGAAAATTTTGATGAATATTTTAGGAGTGAAACAAATAATTTATTGAGGAAGGTGAGACATAGAAAAAAGTGAAGACACAAAAACGTTGTCCGCAGCCATCCATACATTCCGCTGCAAAATATTGATATGAATGCATATTTTATACTTGTATTAAAATGGACTCACTGGGTCGACTCTTCCAGCAATGTTTGTAAACAAATGCAGACAGAGAGGCCCTTTTGCAATGTATGCCATATTGCACTGCTGTGCTGAAAACAAACTTCATACTTGGCCATTGTTTTTGTTTAGTGTAAAGAAAAAGGTGGGTAGGAGTCAAAAGCATTGAGTTTCGTTGCACAGAGAACACTATTACAGCTAGCAATCCATTTTTATTACGTGTGTAGGTATATGCGTGCATGTTTCTGTACTACTTGTTCATTTAAAGAATGTTTGCTACAGTTAAAGCAATGCAGTGCTAGCAGCAGAAGGAGGAGATGAAGGTAATTGCGTCAGATGTCCTTCAAACTGAAAACACGGAAATATTCCAGAAAAGCTTAGAAACCCATTATCAACATTTATGAAGATGGAGAAGGTCATTGTATGGGTATTATGTTGTTATTGAAATACATAAATATAAACACATTATAGGCATACATGGATAAACATTACTCTTCAACATCTAAAAGAAGACTTCGTATTTGATTTAACGAAGAATAAATTTCTACAAAATCCCCAAAAAAACTAAACCCTTCAATGCCAATTGCTTTGGGCATTTTAATTACTTTGAATGCTCTGTACTGATCTTTACCAACTTTACAAAGTAACAATCCTTTTATTGTTAATGCATCTATATAGTCTCTTTTAAGACGAAAGTATTTGAAGCTCAACAAATAAAATAAAACAAATAGAGAAAGGTACAGTTTTCAGACAGCTTTTTGTAATGCGCAGATTTCGAGGGAAAATGCAGTCATCATTGTAATAAGAGTAGGTAATATCATCACATCAGCATCCTACAAACGCATTATGAGATGCATAGGTAATTGGACTTTTTGCACAAAGCAAACAACGGAGAAGTGCAAGACAAGTGGCTTGTCAGTATAAAACTATGTTTATACAATAAAAATACATCGAGTACTATGACCTCTGTTAACCCTTCTCTTTTTCACGTTTTCATATTTAATGCGTGTGAGTGCAATGCAGCGCAATATTATTATTATTATTTGAACACTACTCATAACAAACAACTATCATTGCATTCATACAAACGAATGTGTGCATAAAGTGATAATAATAAATTGAATGCAGGGAATCTGTACATACTCATACACACACACTCATACACACCTTACACATTCAATACAAAAATAATCAGTGAAAAATTATTTCTGTTGCCGCTTTTTGCTGTCTCGCTAAAAAGATGTTGATGAGAACTGATGCACAAGTGAGATAAAGCAGTGAGGAGAAACTAGATTTTCCGATACTTTTAATATTTTTACTTCGTTTCAAGCTTACAGACCATCACTTATCATCAGCAAGCACTGTAATGCATGTATACCTGTGCACTTTAAGAAATAAAGGTGATCATCATGATGATATAGATGGATTTCAAGACAGTCGGGTATACCACTTTGTTTATACACGCTATTCTGGCTTGAGCTGCCTTGCACTGTTTTTTCTTGTCTCTAACACATGCAATCTTTTCGTTTCCTTCAAATCTCCCATCATCTATATATATTCTCTTAAGGTAATAATATGTAAATTGTACTATTAGGTAGATATATAGTAGATATACATATAAATATATGTAAAATCATCTTTGCTGCAATGACTGCACTCAAGCGACTGCTGCTAGCCAGCAAGCATATTATAGCCATTTCCTTTTTTCTGCATCTGTTTTGCTTTTTAAGAAAAAAAACTTGTTGCTGTGCAAGAACTGTTCTGTGCAGAATAGAGAATGATTTTTAAGACGCTTGAATCTGCTTCTATCATCACGACTGAGGCATTGTACCGTGCCATTCTACGAGTTTCTTTTCGAGAAACATTTTGAAAGGAATTGCTCAAGTAATGCATTCTCAGACGCAACCAGACACCATCACTGTATTTCTGCAAAGGTTTCTGTCACATAGATGCATTAATACATGCATCAGCCGCAACCATTCATCATAAAATGGAAGAGATTCAAATGCGATGCAAGTGTGAGCCTGCCTACTACTGCGTCTCAAAAAGAGTTTTTGAAAAGCACACTCTGAAGCCAACCTGTGTCGAATTCATCTAGTATGCTTCAAACCCCTTCATCTTTATGCACACACTTCTGAAAAATGTGGCAATGCAAGCGGTAACATAAATGCTAGTTTCATATCTGAACGTATAACTATTTACAGCTGTATTATTATTATATTAATATAGTGCAGTAATGTTCACTGCAAAGTGTGACGCAACTCCTATATTTCTGTAAACAACTGTGCACAGTTTCTACTTCCATCAACATGATGAAATACTATACTCACATCCTTCTTGCTTTTTATATATTTTATAAAATGAAAACCATTTGATTCATTTTCATTCAAACGACAAGGAACAAACAGCAAGCTACAATAAAAAGGAACTAAGTGCTTCATTTTTTCTACACCACACACTACTAACAAGCTACATGCAACTTCCTCCTTTTAATAATATTCCTTTTTTATAATAATATGCAGCAGTTCTTTGCGGCATGTGTATCCAATCTACAACTTCCCTTGCCTCTCTGGCTCTCTCTCTCTCTCTACCCATCTTTTTTCAGGTTCCTGTAACATAAAAGCAATTTGCCAGCTCCCTTGCATACACACATACACACACTACAATATTATACAGATGCACAACGCATAACAAAAGCATGCAATATGTAATACTGAGAACTGTTGAATGTATGAAAGCAAGCAGACCAAAAAAGTTTGTGTCCTCCTATCTTTTTCATGGAATACTCATTGTGCTCTTTCTCTGCTTTTAAAATAAAAATCTCTCGTTTTCTTTTAAGATTTATCCAATTGATTCAACAAACTAAGCCCTACGGATTTTTCTTTTATTTAAAAGGGATGGATGCTCTTACAAAGAACACCAGGAAGACAAGAAAAAAAGAATGCATAAGAAGGAGGATGTGAATTCTCATTCATCATCCAATGACCTACCACAAGACCCAAATTCCCAAATGATGAGTGAATGGGACACTCAAACAGACTCAACAAAGTACGTCTTTATGCATCATGTGAACTAGAAAACCGGAAATCAATATTCAGCAGTGATTTTATTTTAGTTTGATCTTCTAGTAAAAACATTAAGCACACTGTAAAACCTAATAATAAACAGACTTTTCTTTGTTGTGCCAAAAAAAGTATTTATAATAATGAGCGATGATGGATATAATGTTAGAAGGAAAAACTACGGAGGAGGCAACATCGGTAATTAGTACACAAAAAAAATATTTTCTCAGACAGGCTACTGTCTATTATATAAACCTAGAAAAGGTACCTCATCTAAGTTTGTAGCGCACTTTTACTGAGAAAGATGAATTAGCTGTGAGCAAGCTATATATTTTTTCTATTTGAATTCAGAATTTACTTTTACCAACGTCGGGGATTTTTTTTCTCTCTTTTTTATAAAAAAAAGAACCACTTTGTAATCTCCTATGATACTAATTTTAAGATGTTCATGTCTTTAAAAAAATCTTGAGAACAGTGCCAAATGACACAGTTAAAACCAGTAGCATCCTGTGCGATGTTGATTTTGATCATCATATGTAAGACAGTTATTTAGACTATTTTCCTTCATGGTTTCTGATGCACAAGTTGTAGACACACAATGTAGGCATTGTATATGATGTGGCATAGGCTTTTGATGAGAGGGTGCGCAAATTTACTTATGCTCACAGATGAATTCCGCAAAGTTTCAACAAAACCATTTGAAGTTAATCCCATCACCCAAAAATTAAAAGTTTAAAGGGTAACTAAGTACTAAAAAAAGTTGGAGAATGATTGGCTTACCATCAAAGTCCGTGTACAGACTATCTCGTAAAATGGCCCCAGAGCCAAAGTCTATAAGTTTCAGACTATGAGATTTTGAGTCAACCAATATGTTTTCGTCCTGAAAAGTTGGAAAGAGAAGGAAAATGTTTCACATCGCATTCAATTGATATATTTTAAAATCAAAGGAAATTTCTCGCGTTTAGCATTTATTTGTAAACCTTGACGAGCATTTCACCAAACTGACAATTTTCTGTGGAATGGTAATAAAGATTAAAATGGGAGTGTTGTTGTACGTAGAAACACTGAGTGACGCATTTGTGGATTTATGTAATAACTATTGGGATTAAATTACTTCTCCAGTTGCTTTTGTTTACGATATTTGTTGAAGTCATTTTTCCTGTAAAAACCACATCGATAGGAATGAACTCTTGCCCTTGCCTGTATACAGTCCATGTCGGTAGCCGTAATCATCAAACGGGCAAGTTCAGTGGTTTGTACTATTTACATTCACACGACTAGAAAAAAAGTTTTTTCCCCTAAAATTCAATTGTGAAGGGAATACCCAAGGACATGAGAATATTTTCTTTTAATAATTTTTGAGATTTTCTATCAAAGAAAGCTATTATCAATTTTATCAGAAACGCCACGAAAGCTTTGGTTTCCCATTGTCGATCATGTTTTGGGGGTATAAAATTTTCATTGAATTTCTTTCTTATTATTATTATGAGTGTAACGATTGTTTACATGTCGATACTTTAGTTTGTCGAATGTCGAGCAACTGTATTTATGTATAGAAGTATCCTTCCTTACTTAAACACGTAAACGATTTAAAAGCTCATCTTTGCATTAACTTCATCAATATTATCACTTCATTACGAATTACTAGAGACAATGCGACAGAAATTGTCAGTGTGGGTATTATCTTAATTACTATTCCCACATGAAGGTGTGAAATTGCTCATTAGTAGACGACTGGAATAGTACATTGCTATTATTCCAAAATTACGAATAAACTGTTCTTACCTTGATATCTCTGTGAACAACTCCAGCCTGATGGCATGAAACAACCGTCTTGACAATTTGACGGAAAAAGTCACGAGCCAAGTGCTCCTCGAGAATCCCTTTTTCTGTTATGTAGTCAAACAAGTCTTTTGATGGTTCTGGTCGCTCCATAATGATGATGAAACTGTCAGTTCGCTCAAAGTAGTCTAAGATTTTAATGCAGCCCTCAATATGAGCGACTTTGCACATTAAATAAATCTCGAGGGGGACACGATGATTGTTAATCTGAAAGACACAAAAAAATTAGCGGTTCTCATTAAAACCATGTTGGCACTATTGCAAGCATGTAATACAGCCAAGCAAATCACATAAAATCTAGCGCGTGTGTACATTAAAGGAAATCTTGCAAAGCATCTCTAAAACTAGGAACAACAAAGCTTTAAGACAAAAATAACAGGCTTCTAAAAGAAGAAGAATGGAAAATGATTTGTTGCACGAGTACAGATGATCATGTGGGATCTAATTACATCATCAGTCACATTCTTATATCGTAGCAGAAGCAACAGCATTTTTGAGCCATTGCATATTGCATTGCCACATTTATAAATACTTTGAGAGTTTCTGCTCCAAAATATTTAGGAATGCCCATCAAGCAAAGCGCGTGTGTGAATGATGGCGACAGGGAAACACTTTTTTGTGGTAGTAATAAACTACTGTAGTGTGTGGAGTAGTATTTATCTAAATCATATAACTCTTAAGTTAGTGTTACACTGCCAAATTTTGGTGTACCACGTACAGTCGTATCGTCGAGACAGGAAACTCGAAAATGCACATTACTCTCAGTTTCTGCCATTCATACATACGATTGGCACACATCTCCAACATTAATAAATAAATATAGCAATAGGCTGAGCAAAGATTGTTTTAATGGAACACCACCAGGCAGGTCTATAGGATAAGACGCCGCCGCCGCACCGCAGAGTCAAGTGAGTCATCGTCGGTGACCGCAATGAACAAAGAGGTAATGTCAACCAATATAGATTACCTTACAAAATGCATCATTTACTCTTTTCTCTTTTTTTTGTGACGAATAACCCGAATAAGTTGTTTCATGTTGTCGCACATTACGCCCATTATAATCACTTGGAACTACTCAAATGATGATGCTACATTAGGAGAAAGGAGATCAAGTGAAAACGGAGAATAATATACACCTCCTCACCTTCTCACTTCCGAACAGCAGAGAGTACAAGTGGAGTGCAAATGACGAGGACTTATAATAACCGTCCTTGCGTTATACATAGCAACAAAATCAGGCGTCAGTGCTACATGTATTATGTATACCTGTCTATTATATGAAACAGGAAAAACAGAAAATTACAACCAATGCGCATATATAGTAGGTATCTGATTCCATCATCGGTTTTAATAACGAACGGTCATTATTATTATTATTATATACAAAACAGAGGGCCACTCACGATCAAAATATCATGCTTACAATATGCACATTAATATAACGAACATACTCCGTTCTGTTGAAGGTCGAATGAAGTAATTTCTACGTTGCCAAAAGACGTCATATATAATAATACTAATGATACTCCTAAACCATAAGCTTCAAAGGAAAAGGATAGAATTTATGTATTGCGTAGTATGCATGTGCTCGTGTCATTTAGGTATGCTCATACAAAAAAAAACTTGGTTTGTCTGCCCTCAGCTCAACGATCATATGTGCACGTTATGTGGAAGGAAAGCATGTAAAATACACTTTAAACATCTATCAAGCTTTGGCTTAGTTTGCGGTATGGCAGTGTTTACTACCAACTTTACTGCTGGCAATGACTTCTCATGCATATAGCACGGGGACAAAGTCAAACTTTTGGGAAAATTACGTCGTCTGATGATATGATGGTAGATCATCATCATCAGCAGTGGAAAGTTCACTCACATGTCTTCTCTACTCTTGCTGTTATTATTATTAAATAAACACAAATCTTGATGATAAATGCATATGTGCTATTGCTATTATTATGCCTTGAACTACTTGCAACGCTCTCAGATTTCCAAAACAAAGCAGGGAGATAGAAAATGTAAATAGATAAAGGTATGCTAGGATAAAGCTACATAGATGCTTGTGTTTTCAGAGAATGAAAGAGTTTTTTTGTTGTTGTTGTGAAATTCCCTGACCAGCGATTAGAAGACTTATAATACTTTTATTATTATTGCTAACTTGCAACATGGGCAAAGTACGAAAAGATTTTACTACCACGGAAAAAAAGTACATTTTCCCCTTTTTGAACATTAAAAACAGCTCAAGATTAATAATAGTAATATCGATACCTTTCTGTTTACTACTTCTTGGTTCTGGAAACGTTAATGATTACAATCCTCTGTAAAGATAATAGCTAATACGTAAATCGAACTAGTTTTTCATTTATTGCTTCCCTAAGAACAGCATAATCCGAATTTTATCATGCTCTTTCCTACACACAAAAGCAATGACGTGTTGCTTCCACTATCATTTCCATCTCAATAACCTTTCGGGAAATGTACGTAGTACGTGAGCGCCACCAACAACGAAGCATATAGTGTGAATTTAGATATATCTATAGAGAGAAGAAGGGGTAAAATGGATTGGATAAATGTAATAGAGGAAAAGTCATTATGAATGACCGTAGTTGGCGGCGGTGGCGGAGATAATATTGTAGTGAGTCTTTAAATGAAAGCGCAACTGATCATGTGAACAATGAATTAAGATTGACTACATAACACTTTATGAATGGTGTTGGTGGAAAGCAATATCAAAAACGTTTGTCAGTGTTCATGATCATGATCATGACGCTATGGCACTGACAGTTAACAGCAGAGGATCTATACAACTACTGAATTAATATTGCTTACTCTTTCCACATCTGCTTGGTATGTACCAGAGCATTGGATCTCAATTGCAAAAAGGGATTGTTACTTCTGCGGCGGTCGTAGTGATGGTGATGTGCAAGTCATTAAATATCTTTATTTATGCATATACCTACATGCCCGACTAGGATCGACCCACACGTCGTCGCTCGCGAGTAGGAAAGCACCGTTACATCACATTATCATTATTATTGCTATTTTCAATGCTTGCCATGTACGTTCATTTTCATTACTGTTATTATTATTGTGTGTTGAGGCGATGAGGCCTGACACACATACACATTGTAGTAAGCCAACAAGTACATAAAACGCTCTGAGGCTCTGCACGACTAGATAACAGAAGAATCCAATATATGTACACACACAAGAGGTGACTTATTAATTGCACTTAAAGTTATATACGCACATACAGACAAGCATGCACAGACGCACATGATTCTTCCATCATGAGGCTGTTTCTACCACCATCCAATTTATTCTCGTAAAGTCGACAGTCGAGTCGCACGAAGTGAGAGCATGATAATAGCAATAATAATAATAACATATTCATAGCAGGAATAATAACATTAAAGAGTGGGAATCCCAGGCGGAAATGTTGCACAATCTGTACGCATTCCGCAGTAACACTCAATAAAAGCTTTAGTTTCTTGCTATATGAAGCACTGCTTTTCATACCCTTTGCCTTTTGCTCTCTTTTACCTGAGAGTGCAGCAATGCAGTTGTTAATGAGGTGAGTTGACAGGCGCGAGTGCCAATAACAATGGGACAGATAAAAAAAAAGTGACTGATGTCTATTTAGATTTTCAACATAAGCTCGATCATTAATGTAAATTCAACTTTGTTAACAATGATCGGGCAAACTTTATCATCCAGTCAAAAGTGATCTATATCTCATTTATAGGTACAAAAGCAGAAATGCAATAACAGCATGCAAATTTTTTTTAGCACAATGAAGCAAATAACCGACAAAGCACATAAAAAATAATATTAATAATAATACAAAACGAAATAAATTCTTACCGTTCTCCATTCTGTCACTTTGGCTTTTGCTACATGTTTGATGGCCACCTAAATGAATAAAGTATCTTTAGTAACATTTCTCGAATTAAGTTGTACATGCTCAAATCGCCCTTAACGTTCTAATATTTAATAATATGTAATATATTTAAGTCTTTTCTATAAGTCTGACACTTTTCTGACAAGGCAAAATTAAAACGTTTAAATATTTACGATTGGTGGTGAGCATTTGTTCAAATTCATGCCAGGTATGGAGTTCTTAATGGTTGGCAACAACCCACACACAAAACATGCCATTTTTACTTCACTACTGTGCAACAGCAAACAGTTTTGAATAACTCTCGCTCATTTTTTGGTACATGTACCACCAACCGACAATGAGACGACGAGTTGCAAGTTGCAACATCTTTCTTACTGCGCGTCTATCTCTCATGGTCTATAGGTATACAAAGTTTTTTTTTCTAGACGCGCATGCATACGCCAATTCGTTTAAAAAGTAGGTACAGATGCAGAATGCATAATGCATACAGTTTTCTCTCAAACCCTATTTCCTATTTATATAAGCTTTCATTATCACCCTCATACAAATTAGCCTACACAAAGTTTCTTGGGAAGGACAGGAAAGTGCTGCATTTAGTACTTGAAGATACGTTTAAGCAAACTGTCTGCATTAGTCGGTATGCATTCGCAATATTAGCCAAAAGCAACATTTACAATGAAATAGTCTGGCGTTTTTTTTTTGCATTCAAAAGTTTGTTTGTATAAGTGGGGCTTTCACTCACTAGCCTTTCGTTACAGGGAACTCTGCTGAAAATATTTGCCTTTTAAACACATTATTTATATGTGTGCTCTGATATATGTTACTTTCAACTTTTGTAATTAAGAAAATTGAATTTGTAATACTTACGGGTATGCCATCTCTCAGTCTGACTCCGGAATACACAGTGCCGAACCCTCCTTGGCCCAAAACTGGACCAACCTTGTAAGCCCTTTCGAATGGCTCACGGGACGGCATTACTGAAAATAATAAGAAAAGGAAATGGTTATCAGTATCATAAAATTTACATATTAATTTAACTACATTATTTCTGATAAATAAAATATTAGGTACATTAATTGACTCATTTAAATGATTTAATGTTCCTAACCAGAGAGGTTTGAAATACGCTGGTAAAATCTTATCATCAAGTTAAACACTTTTTTTTTCATTTCCGCTACTATGACCCATGAAATACAATTTTCTTGATGAATGACTGAAAATTGAATCAATTTATGTGACTACACATCGTATCATAGGTATATGCTAATGATTGTGTTCCAATTTGACATTCCGAATGTTATTAAAGCCTACAAGTCAAGCCTGTCAAAATTTTCATTATGGAAGACACTCTATGATTGGAGAGGAAACAAGTACGCTAATTAGCGATTTCCGTGTGTCGAGACGATTGTCGAGGCCAATCTCATCATGATTCCTTCTTTGTATTTTTTACAAACATTGTGTGTCTACAAACAGCCTCACAATTTACTCCATCTCTTTTTTAAGCTTGCTATGCTGTGTATTTACAAGACATGTGCAATCATCCTTGACAAGAGATTGGATTGCCTGCACAAACAGCAACAAGCAGAGTCCATTGAAACGACAACAACAACAATGTGCCTTCAATTTTAAATCATTTAACAAGTTTTGCAAACAGCAGAACTTAGTCAATAGTTATAGGCGGACGTACCTACCTACCTTACCTATCTCCCTATCTTACATTTTTTTAGCATGTTAAATTCTCGATCGATAAACTGTTGATGTATGCCACTTATGGACAGACTGTTAAACAAACAAACATCATCATCATCATGATAATGTTAGCAAGATCATCTCTGTATGTCTGTATGCATGTATATTTTAAAATGTATGAATTTTAGCTCCACACACAAACTATACACAGACAAGCAGACAGTCGCCAGCTTTTTACTGAGATACCTATATGTGGGTACATTACCAACTGTGTGTGAAATTTCATTTCTGGAAGATCATCGTCAGTCTCTATTTGCAATGTGTGGCATTGCATTAACATGTTGACGGACCTCAAACAGGAACCAGCACCAGCAGGTTGTTAAATTTGCTCTCTGTAGCAGACTATTTGCTTTACATGTCGCAAGAGATGTCTAGAAGGTTTTTTTTGCAAGTTTATTTTTTACTACAACATATTTCTGCTGCTGGTACTACTGATTATCATCATCTGTAAATACGTATAAGGTGAAGAAAGGATGATAATACAATCTCTCCCCTTATGTAAGTATAGGCATACTACTGCTAAACGTTTTGTTAGGGAAGCCCACAGATTTCATGATGTTGATGATGACGTTATCAAGGATTTTATTATTGTTGTTAAATTATTCGCGTTTGAGCAACGGTACTCTCTCTCTACTACTATTACTACAACAGACAGATGAATAGGACATTACAGTCTAGCTACCCACTCTTTTGTACGTAGGTACAAAAGATTCATACATAATATGTGGAGATGTCTACCTACTTAATATTATGTGTACGTAGGTAGTATAGGCTAACATTTTTTCAAAAGAGTAAATAATACAGGTCCTTTCCATTCACCATCACGCTACCTGTAACTCAAGGTTATATGTACGTACTACAAGTTCAATTGAATGATAAAATAGTAGACACTAACAGACGGTAAATCTTAATTCCTTGTAAAATCCCAAACTATGCGTAAAATGTCATTAAAATAAAAGTGTAGCCTTGCTTTAAATACAGTTTTGATCACACATTTTTATCTAAAACTTTATAAATGTTCATGCTATTCACGCTTTGATGAAATTACATACCTTACATAAATTAAATGTGTTACGTGAATCATGTAATTCGGTTTTAACATGAGTGGACATGAGCAGACCTTTGCATTACGAATTTTAATACAGCTAACCGTTGCTCATACATAGTGGGTGACACTAACTGCAAATATTTAATACCACTGTAAAATGAATGGAATGTGCCTAGGAAAACAAAACATTTGATAAACACTGTGAAATGAGGTCATATATGCGTGGGCCTGATTTATCAAAACATTGAAAGGGAACAACTGATGATCATCGGAACATGACATTGCTATACGAAATTCGCACAATAGCAAGATGAACATTATTTATGTATGTATGTAATTTTCTCGTAACAGCATGATATATGGGTTGAACATCATCAACACACCCAGAGCCCGTCAAATCATCATCGTTTTGCGTTTTGACGAATTCGACAGAGCTTGAACTGTCCAATAATGTTTCACAAATGATAAGTAATAGAAAATAATGTCACAACACAACTCTGATCCTACTTGCAAATAACACCAACAGTAATAATGATTACTTGTAAAACTGTTTATGTTCAGCAACGAACATTTCTAAGTAATCATCATTCTTGTTTATATACCTTCCATTGGAAAAATATACACATAAAAATATTAAAATTTTGCATTGGTGAACGATGGTGCAATAAAAGAAATTAGTAAGAATAGTTGCACACATGACGATGACTGTATCCTGGAAAAATGTAGAAAATGAATAAGGCAAAAACTGAGTGGGAGACGACGAGTGTGTTTTGTTAAAACTCATTCATACAAGTTGGCATGTGTAATCATCATCGTCATTGTAGGCCGTTACTGAGAAAAACCATTTTTCGTCATTACGTCATCGTTAGCATCACCACTGAGTGTGAGCTCAAGCAGGAATTAGAGAACCAGTGCTAGCGTTGAAACTTTGCCGTTTTCTATATTACTACATTTCGCACACTACTATACCATCACAATAATGATGAGGTCGCGAGTGTGATTCTCTATTGTAATCATCATCGCCACCATTTACGCATGCATACATAACTAACCACCAGCATCATCATCCATCCTCTGTTCTCTGAATTGTTTACAATTTAAGAGGCTACAAGGGAACTCCGTGTGTAGTGAGAACTACAATGCAATTTTGTTGTGGGGTGTAGCAGTGAATGTAATCCAACAAGTTTTTTTCTTCTCTTATTTGTTTTTGTACTCTTCTCGGATAGCTCAACCAGCCTTCGTCCTTCTGTTTTGCATTGTGTTATCATTATGAAAATAGCAACACACATGAATGATGGAATGGAATGAACTAAGGTTTTTCCGAGTTATAGTGTGAGTCATAGACTCTCAACATTTTCGATTTTCCACGAAGTCCATGGGTTGGCCTCTCATTTATTGCCAGAGAGGGAGAGAGAAGATCATTCAGTTTATTCTGGCTCACAGATTTTTTCTTTGATATCACAAAAACGTAAATATTTATGTTCTCATTCAAATGAATGGAGAACGAAAAATACGCACATATACTATACCCTCTTATATGCACATGTTTCTATGCAGAGTATTCAGAGTCTCACACTAATTGGAACACTGGTTGCATTACTACCAGGTTAGAGCAAATGGCTCATGTCTCTCCGCTTTGATTAAAAAAAAGCAGCAGCATTGCGCTGTCAACGTCATGTGCATTTTTATAGAACAACAAAAAAATTTCATTCCTTTTACCCCATTTGGTATATGGAACTAGGACTCGCACACGGATTCATGATTTTTTTCTCCACTTTGGCGAAATGTTGATTTCGGCCAAACAAATAAAATATATCAATAAAGAAGAACTGATTTTTTTTGTCTTGCTGAATTATTTCAGGCAATAAATAGTATGTTTCTCTTGTTTACTCGTGTATTTGCCTTGTATGCATGTATGAATGGAAGGGACGCATGACATCTTAAATATTCTACTATTGGTAGGTACTTAAATGGAATGGGGCAAGCTGAATCCTCTCAAAATTTACTACCAGTAAAAATGTGTAGTAGGAAGAAAATTTACCTGGAGGTTTAACGTAATGATCCTTTTCCTTATTATTAGTATCCATATTATTACTAATTCCACACCCTCCTATACTGGTTGAGTTATACATATTGGTACTTCCACTAGGTGCACTACCGCAACAATTATTATTGTTGCTGCTATTAATGTTATTATTGTTGCTACTAATATTGTTATTAATGCTATTTATCTGATTGCTAGGGCTAGACGGTGCTTGTAGTCTTTCCGATGACAGCATTTCCACATAGTAAATTTCTCCACAAATTAAAACTCCACGTTCCACCAATAAACCTGCATCTAACAAGTTTCACTATGGAAAGTCGTAAAAACCCCGAGTTTGTGAGGAATCTTCGTTTATCTTTTTGCACAGACAAAAACCGTTAAAAACACCAATTTTCTCAAAGTCAACAATGAGATTCACTTTTTCCCAAGAGAAGTTTCTTAGTCATTCAAACACTTTTCTACGTATGCAAGTATAAACATCACATGTAGTATATTTTTCGTGAATGTGATAGGTAAACAAAAACTGGTTCCAACAGATAGCAGTATTTTCAAGAATCTTCCAATTAAATCCAGTTCCAACAAATGATGTGGTATAATTCAGCACCGTGAACTGGCAGTTCTAGTAAACACGTATATTCAAGACGTATGCAATCTTAATTTTTCCAGTTTTCCCGTTTTCCTCACAACAATGATTTGCCGTGATGTAATAATTTTACGAATTTTGCAAAAAGCACAAAGATAAATGTTTGTCACAATTTTATTTAAAAGTTGATTTTTATGAAATATGATTTCATAAGTCGTCGTTGATAAAAACCGAGAAAAAATCGAGTTGTCAAACAACAAGCACACATTCACCTTAAAAAAAGATGATTTTCTTCTGTTAAATGTTTAATGTGATTATTAATTTGTCGTGTGTTTCCATTTGCATGAACAGTTGCTTACTGTCACGAAGCGCATGGAAGAATGACTTCCGATCGGGAAACGCACGTTAATTTGTACAGAGTAGTAAAGAAATAGGTAGTGGTAGTATTACAACTCCTCGTGTACTAGAAGCATACGCTTAAGAGTGAAGCGAGTGACTGACTGAGCTAGTGTTTTACTCCAAGAGACTCCACACTAGTAGGCAAGCCACTGTTCCAGCGCCAACACAATAATAATAACAAACACGCAGGCACAGGAGAGTTTTTTCTCTTCTTACTCACCCTTTTCCTCCTATTTAATACCACTTAAGAAGTAATGCAAGAAGACGTATGATAGTAGTGGTAGTAGCCGTAGTGAATGTGCGTATCGTTCCTTGCTATCGCTTTGAAAAACTTCTACGATAAATGCACAGCGATTTCACTTGTCAATTCTGAGACAGAGAGCTTTCCTATATGCTCTGGCTTCTTTTCGATGTATGTATCTATTCCATACGAGAGAGGATATACCTCTGTGTCACTTTTATTCAGACAACTTGTATGTAAAGAATAAAAAAATTGGAGTACGAAACGACAAGGATCCTCCTTGCTGCACGAACACTGTGAAACTGACTGAATCAAGCGAGTTCAACTGAGATGTCTTTCTCGAGCATAAGCATACGCAACCAACTCAGTTTACAACTCGTGCAACTATTAGAGGGATAGCGTTTTTTGCCTTGTAACATTGCTCGAAACAATTCTGATACATTGGAAAAGCATACCACCGCCAAGATAAGTGTGGAATATACATAGAGAGAGATCATCACAGAGCACCACATTCTTTCCTATGCTGCTGCTACTCCTAGTGTGTTCCGACCAACTTGATCATCATCAAGATCAACCAACAAGAGTAACGCTACCCCTTCTTTACTACTGCTGCACTCACTACAAAAATTACTACTTACTTTACTACTATTACTACAACCACGACGTCGTCGACTTCCACTTCTTACTACTACTAGTATTTCTACAACTTAATATGTACATACATACATACGTACATACATTCCTCCATACATACAGAGACTGAATATTATGCATATCATTCTTGCTGGCAGGCAGACTGAGGCACAACCCCGAAGCAAATATGTACATATGTACATAGGTACATTATTGTTATGTTTCATTATAGTGAAAGAGCAAGGGCGAGAGAAGAAGAGTGAGAGGGGTAAAATGGAATGCCTGTATTATATATCCTTGTCATTCACCACCACCACCACCCTTGCACCATACTTTCTTATAACGCCAGTTTTGTTGCATGAAAAGTTTATATCTCGGTGGTGGCGGTGGCTGTGGTGATAGTAAATGAGTGGAGCGCGTCTCTTTTTCCTCTCTCTCTCTCTCAACGGCCAAGACAGACATAGGTATATTGTGTATGTATATATTTATGGATATATGTAGGTATCTATACATACAAGCACACAAAAATACCTCCACGTTGTTGCCAACGCAACAGAACTGAAGAGTTTGTCTGCGTATACCACATGCATACTTTATTATCATCATACAAACTATTCATATCACTACAGTTATATGTATGCATGTATATATACCTAACTTGGCAATTAATATGTCTCATATATATATATAAATGCTTTTTCACCAAGGAAATATACTTATATGAGCGTAGTATGAAAACGACATGTGTGCACTTTCATGCTGCAGTCAAACAAAACTAATACCATTTCAGGGAACTAGCAACAACCACCACGATTAAGAGGACGACGATACGATGACGGTGCACGCATGCGATGAGAGCGAGTAGCAGGAATAATGCGGACGCAGTTGCTGGCGTTATTTGGGGAGGGGATGTATACAATGGGTATATCTACATGATTTCAGTATACATATATGCCAGCTAGACAGCGACGGTATTATTACGTCATAATGTTATAAGAATGTGAGGAATCGTATATATCCCAGAGAGAAGGGAGGAATCTGCTTTTACTCCTTGCATGTGTATGAATAGTGCAGAACAACTCTATATATGTGTGTAAATACTTTCTTATACTCAAAGGGTGGAAGTTGCTGCAAAATGTTCGTCTCTTAAATAAAATGCCTTGGTGTGCTTGCTTTCTTGCATGCATTGCAGCAGTGCAGCGTGGTAGTTTTTTTTACTTCCCCTGTTCTCAGCATATAGGCATATTAGGAAGCGAAAATGAGCATTAAGATACAAACATATTATATATGTAGCTTTGCAACATGAGCATGTACATATTCCCCGAGTTCCTTTACTACTTTTTAGTGAGCAACGTGTCACACTCCATTTCGGAGGAAAACGTGGACTTGTTTGTTGCAAGTATTAAGCACTCGTTTTCCTCTTATTTAGGTATATATTTTTCTTCTGAAATATAAGTCGTATGGATAAAAATGTTGGAGTCGGGTGTGCATGCAAGGAGCAATGACGCTACCTTTGCTTCGGGGAACAATAACTCCACAATTTCTACAGTTTTGGATGCGGGTGTAAAATTTTGTGCAACACATGCACGTATTTCAGAGAATGGGCAGAGAAGAAGTTGAGTAGAAATGGGGGAATTTCGGGAATGTATTCATTCGTTTTGCTTGTACCAGAGAGAGATGCAGACTCTTTTCTACAATTGTATTATAATCGCATTATTATATCCAGAGGGTAACAGAAAACAACACCAGAATCACAATCAACATTGCCTTTTTTCTTCTCCACGCTACAAGATAATATGCAGCATGGTAATCTACATAGCAAGCAACAATGGATCAGCAGGGGTTGAAGCGACACAGGCAAACACCTACCTTGCTGGACATTGACCGGCAACGCCAGGTTCCCCACTACTACGCATGACGCATAGTATATCATGCTTCCCATATTATTTGTACATTTGCACCCAACAACATTTATTAATGGACTTACTGTCATCTTTCATGACAAAAAGTAAAATCAACTGGTACCAGTAAGTTTCTCATGAGATGCATGCAACATATTAGACGATAGAGAGAATATAAACGTGATCTTCCATTTTAAAATTAAAATTCTGAAACAGACGATACGAAGATAAAAATAATTTCAGCTTTATGAAAAAGGGAAAGAATGTTATTAGCAATGAGGAGAGGATAAAATAGAAATCAAGAATTCCATGCATATGTACACCAAAGAAAAAATATAATGGATGACTGGTAGGATTAGGAATTTACACGAAGTGACAAAAGTTAATCTGTCTGTTATATTGTACGGTATAAAGGTTCTATAAAGGTTTCTCTCTTCTCAGGCCCCAAACACAGACGTCTTGCTAGGAAAAATTCAGGGATTGGAATATTGTAGTACATGGTTTTTCCACCACGACAAAGAACAATATATGTATAGCGGAATAGTTAGGTACACATAATATAAATCTATAGAGTGTGGAGTCTGCCGACGTTACAAAAGTTTGACAATGCCATTAACATTAGCATCAGTAGCAGCAGAGGCAACATCACAGTGCATTGGCTTCAGCGACAGAATGTTTGTGGCTGAGAAACTGCTCATTGCATGATCCTTCGTTGTGTCCATGCTTTCTAGTTATGTATCCATGCGGTAAAAATCTTACCAATGTTTTGTAAGGATATGAATACATGGGATTCCATGAGAATGTATATTATGTGAGGAGAGCCAATAGTATGAGTGGCGGGTCGGTGTGGGAATACTCTGAGATATAATCCATTCACCTAGCTAAGCTCTACCTACAACGCGAGAGTGTGTAAAAACCATGAGAAAGTGGTTGAACCGAAACCCTTTTCTAACTCCTCTACAATAACTACCGAGATATGCTGAGCTCTGTACTAACTTGCAGAACATTCACATTGCTTGCCTAGACGTACGTAGAGGCTTTCAAAACATAAGATACTACTAACCGTAGAAAGGATCTGTGGTATGCGGTATTGCATCGCACTGCAAACAATACGGACCTATGAGGCAGAACAATGTTTCCTTATTTTCAGATGCAGATGGCTAAAGTTGTTATAAGAGACATAATATTGTGCAATAGATAGTTTTGATTTTTCCTACATACACGTGGTAAACATAATAACTTTGTGGACAAATAGCTATTGTGAGTAGTTTTGTGTTTCCACAGGAACATAATATTATACATTTTATTGGAATTGACTAGAATCCGTGTTCATACAGTGGTCATGTATCAAAACATCTTCTTCTCTTACTCACGTAATACTACAGTTTTATATAAAAAAATAATTTGCGTATGCTTTACTGGAAACAGCAACGAAAAACCATAATAATGGACTAAAAAGGTATTATGCATACATACATTTAAATTGTCCTTTAGTATAGGAAATGTGTAAAACATTACGTGTGTATTGGACAAAACTTATAAAATTAAAAAACTACTTTCCTTGTCCTTTCACCTGTTTTATGACAAGAACATGCACAACGACAGGTACAAGAAGCATAATGCTCCATAATTTCTTAAGTAATATGGTTACCTCTAGAAAGTAAACTAACATTTTCAAGAAAATTAATGTATAATGTTATCAATACGAAACATTGTTGTCCATTCAAAAGTTAATTTTGTAAAATCAATGAGTGGTTTTCTCAAAGGTCAATGTTTTGTTTAATCTTATTTTATGGAACAATCTTGACAGGAAATTCATTTACTACAGAAACGAATTAAAATCCCCTCGTAGTCAAGCACACCATCAATGTCAGTATCAGCACTCACTCAGCAACAGCAGCAACCCACGTCCTGTTCTTGAGAAGGCATGTATGCATTTTTTACAATCTCACAACAGAGTGTGGCGTTCGTTCGCGGCAACAAAAGTTTTACGTAGTATAGATAGAGTATAATACTTGAGCAGTCATCATTACATTTAACATTTTCCACTTTCCTCGCCACTACTGCATTGTAAATGTGTATGCTCTGGAGAGGTCTTCTACTTCTCTCTCAAACGGAGAAAAAAAATTGTCTGTAAAAGTAAAGCTGGCTGATGTTCAAAAGCTCTCTCTCTCAAACCAACATCACACATACCAAACCTAAACTTGTGTTGTGTGATATGTTGTTGCTAGGGCTTTTTCTTCACAATTCTTCTCTATGAACTTTTTTCCCTCACATACTACTACTCTACGCATGGCATGTGGTATAACTAGCATACAGCAAAAAACCCAGATTATATTTACTACTACACATTATACCTATACTACACATCCACGAAAGTCTACAACTATAAATAGGAGGGGAAATGACTTTGGCATTTAGAATGCATTACACTCTGTCGCGGTTCTTCTCTCTTCCCTGGTTTTTATATTACTTCTACAAATTGTATACCCTCTCCTGTCTGTATACACATGAAACTGCATGCATACTTTGAACATTTACTATTGAAGCGTTCTCTTTTTTTGCTCCATTCTTGACGATTATTATAGTAAAGTGTAGACATAGGGATTTCTTATAAAAAAGGATGTTGTTGCCTCTTTCTCTTCTCTGAATAAAATATGTAATTTCATACTCTCTCTCTCTCTTTCTCATCCCCTAGCACACACACTCATTCTGTCTAAGCGACTCCATTCTAAGAGGAGTTTTTGACTAATCTCAAGTTTTATATGGACGCTATATAATGCATACACATATACTTTCGTCGACATTCTTTCATTTGGCTTCACCACTTTTTTTGGTAGGTCTACCACCACCAGACTAGAGTTTTTAGCTGTAAAAAGCAACCAAGGCTGTCGTTCCAAATGCAGGAGTTCTGGGAAGCATAGATGTACAAATTGTACATAAATGGAAAACCAAGTGCAGTTGAACATCGCTTGGTTCTAATAATTTTGCCGTCTGTCTGCATGCTTCTGGCAATGGCAGATCTTAGCAGCAAGACAATCTACATGTATGTATGTATTTATTTTATGTAGGCATGTAGATTCTCAACGAAGAAAATCAGGCTTCAACGACCTCTCTTTTTTTGTAACAACGCTGCTGCAGAAACAGTTGTGCACCTTCTTTGAGATGAACTCCCAATGAGCATCCTTCTTTTTTCTACGTGAATAAATTATAATCATTTAAACGCAATGGATCTATGCAAAGTAACCACGGTGATTTTTACTTACTGCATACTTGCATATTATGTGTAATAAAATGAAATTTTCATATAATGTCTGTCTGAAGTCTACGGGCAACGCTGCATTTGATATGTGCCGTTGTGCATACATTCTGTGATACTGATCACAGCGTCAGTGTAATGACGACGATGATGAATAACTACAAGTATACTACATCTTATTTGCTTACTTACGACATACCCATTCATCATAAGATGTTTTAGGACATGATATTAGAGATAATACGGGTTTGAGGCACACAAGTGCAAAATTGCATCAAGATTGCTCATTGTAAACTTAAGCGTACAGGTTGATAATGTGATGAGGACAATGTCAAGATATTCTCTCGATGAGGTTTGCTATTATTATGAAGCATGTTGAAATATTGACTTCAATGGCCATTATTATAGAGGCCATTATTACTCAACATACCTACATAAATGGACATATGAGTAGAAGATTTGCTTCGCACCATAATAAAACGTGGATATTATGTAAGTCTGGAAAAACTGATATATGATTATATCTACACAAGTATACACAAACACATATAAAATATGTAGTATAACAAATCAAAGCGTATTCTTTCGAGAGTCTAGGTTTTTCACTCCTGCCTGCATACACACTATACACACTCTCACAGTCAGCATTTGAATCAGAAAAAGGGAAAAGCACGTTCCGTTGTTGTTTTAAACAACAACATTGTCTGCAATTGACAATCGTATTTTGTCTGGTCTGAAGAAACTAGTTTCGTCTTTTCTCAAGACACACAAGTCTGGATCTTTTACACAAGAGTTTCCTGCTCATCAAAACTTCCTGTTTCGGGATGGAGAACAGAGGGAGCGAGAAAGGATAGAAATTTCCTGCTCTTGTTCTTCGGTAAACATGGGGATTACCTCGAAAAGCTAGCACGTAGAATGAAAAAGCGTTTTTCTTTTGAAATTACAAACGAATTTCAGCATACCAAATTTCCCAAACAAATATTGTTATTAATCAATACAAAGCATATAAAACATGTAAACGTGCATTGTGACATTTTTTCAGTATGTCGCATGTTTAAATATAATATAGAGCAGACGACTATAAAATGACATAGTACAAATAAATACTAACTGCCAAAACTGCTTGTATACAAGCTCTAATGATCATGCCGAATTCTAACGCTCCAACTAACCACCGTAGTAGAGCATATGTCAGTATAGCAATAACAGTTTCCAGGATATAATGGAGCGAAATTTATCCATAATTATGAACTGTAGTGGCGAGCATGCATGCAGTCATCAAAGAGACCAGAGCAAGCAGCTATAGGCACATAACGTCTGAACCGCACAATTTGGACATACGGAACGGATGGAACACAATGAACCTACGATTGGCGTCCATGAACCTCCAAGGTCTCGTGTTTCCTTCCCACGCAAGCAAAAACGACGAAGGAAAAACGCTTGGTTCGATGATAATACGACAAGACAGGATGAAAACTTGAAGCCAGAAAAAAGCATGCACGCAGATGCACGACTTTTTTTTAAACAAGACGCACCACCAGCGGCAGCAGCAAAAAATAATAAAATAATAGTGGTACACATTGATGAAGGCTATGAGTAAAAGTAAACTCATTTGTATGTATATACGGCGTGTATACTGGATCGGATGCCACCAATGTTGAATAAATGGCTATTTCAATTTCCTAACGTATTACTGTATCTGTTATACTGTGTACATTGTATGGCGTGGCCGTGGTAGTGGCGCTTCGTCTCTTTTTTTTCAAGAGACATTCATTTCATACACTCTCCTTGAGTTCATTTACTCACCACGACTGTTCTATCCACTTCTTCTAGCGCAACGCAAGAAAAACTCATCAAATAACATGAACTTTTACTCAAGCGTGTTGTGTTTGCAACGCAACATTGCCTGGACAAACTGCCTTGCACGACGGTGAACGCAGCTTTTTTCCCCTTTGATGGTAATGCCAGGCATCGTTTCGCCTATAGTTTACGCTTTTCTCTGCCACATATGCAGAAACGCCGGTTGTTTCCTTTTTTATATGTACTCATATTGTATCATCATCAAAAAAGACAATCTATAACAATCTTAAATCTTAACAAGAGGAAAAATCTACGACCCTAATACATGCGTACAACTTGAACAGACGCGTCGCAATGTTTCAACAAAATTTCACAATCACACAGAGTCCCTCTCTCACTCTGTCTTTCTCTCAAAGCTTATCTCTTACAGTTTTTTTAACAAGGCAGGCTTTTTCTAGTTCTGCGCATACATACATATAGGTATAAATAAAAGCTGACTGACTGAGCTAAGAAAACTAACGAATCTATCTCTATCTGTTTATCGTTAGTTAAAATATCATCTCCTTATAGAGAATGCATGTAGCAAGCTGGTATGAGCTCAGTTTTAAGAAAGTTTTGTGCCTATGTTTATAGAAGAAAGATGCGGTGGAGATACGGGTTCAACTCAACCCGTCACATCCTCCACCCAACCCTTTCGATGCTTCAGTATTTTATGGAATATTTTTGACACGTTTTCAGCACAAGTTTTCCTCCAGCAAAGACGCATGTTCCATGTGAACTAAAAATACACTGGAAATAAATTTGCTTTTTAAATAATACTGCTAGAAGCATTTGCATGTCATTTCAAAGTAAGTGACGATGATGGTACAGCTAGGCGCTGATGAAAATCTTATATTTACGACATACACATGTTCAAAACAAAATACACTGACAACTGACGATTTCTTACGAAAATTATTATGTCGCGCCGCGCAGGATAAGAAAAAGTTAAGGAAAAGAAAGGCACAAATTTGGTTAGGTATTTTATATATTTTATGCTAGCATCCCTGCATGGCAGGAGAGTCCACCGTAAAGTTATGATAACGACCCAGCCCTTGAGCTAGTTCAAAAAAATTCCCCTTTGCTTTTTCTTTACTGCATATTACGTGGCGTTAAGTTATTCAAATATGTGGATGAAAGCATGCATGGAAGATTTAAAGAGTTAAAAAAAGTATCTATCGAAGCGATTGTTTATACAAAGTGCATCATACCATAACACATGCAAGCAGTTTGTCTTCTTTCAACTCCAGTATGCATGATTTAAAAGACTAATTTATTGAAAGCGATGCAGCAGATTATTGATTGATAGCAATTTATCGGCGTTAGCTACCAAACGAAAAACATCAACTCAACACTTACGAAACCCCTGTTCTATAAGGTAGTCCAGCTCATCTTTCTCATCGCCTCCACTAGGTTCAGCTGCCTTTGTATCGGTGTCCTCTTTCCCAATAGAGTCATCCAAGTCACCTTTTGTTGTATCGGTTGTATTTGACGCAATTGCCTTCGTGTTTTCTTTCTCATTCTTGGCGGAAACATTATCAGCAGCCGGGCTCTTATCCATCCTTTCTGGTATTGCTATTATAATTATCAGTTTTAAAGCTGAGATTTTTAGAAAAGCCGTTTTTAGAAGTGAAACAAAAGAAAGAGATCAGAACGCTGTTTATTTTTCCTCAAAGCTGAATTCGACTGGGCGGGAGGGATCCACACTTGTTTGAAGTTAGTTCTTTTTATTTGAGAGAAAAAGCGTGTATAAAAATGATAACAGCCAAGAAATAAGTAACGCAATCCTGTAACACACCAAAAGTCACAAAAATCCTTAATAAGATAAACGCATAATGTTAAAGAAAATACGCTTTCGGTCGACAGTATTTCGAAATATTTGAGATCAAGATAAGCCAAGGGCAAAAAGAAGCCTTTATAAGGCTAAAGAATTTTTTTCTTTAAAAGCTCAACTACTACTTCACTCACCTATTTTATACTATTTGACGCAAACCATATCATTATATTATACGCTGAAGATATCACTAACAATGGACTTACATGGACATGTCACTAACCGATTTGAATAATTCTTTTTTTGATGAATAGAGCATCATCGAAAACCTCTAAATATTAAATTATACGACCCACCTCTCAACCGTTTTGTTGTTACAGTTAAATTAGTAAAATATTCAA
>JAQIXW010000102.1:0-51700 GCA_034700685.1 Willowsia buskii | reverse complement strand
AAAGCTTCTACTCGACGAGTTGGTGATGTGATTAGCTCATTCAACGTATCAGCTTATTAATGGTTCGTGTATGCCAGTTATATTCGGTTTTTACTCTCATTTTAACATCATTCTAATTGTGTATATTGTCGATAAATAAATTCCCAAAGATCTATTAGTTAAGACGAATACTTGTTAGAACTAGAAGGCTGCGGGACGGTGGAATGGAAAAGAGAACATGAGAACATAATGCCTATATAATACAACACTTTGTAGGGCTATTCAATTCGCATCAATCCGGACTCCGGAGCTGTTTACATTAATAGCAATGTTATAAATTCCGTCTTCTAAAATCGACCTTAAGGACGGAGAGAAAGTTTAGAATTATTGCTTAAGCGAATTCAAAGCATCAACTTAAGTGCTTACATATTTTCAAAACTGATCAAGTGGTAATTAGTTATACATGTCATGAAATAATGAAGTTTTAAAGGCTTTACTTTTGAATTCTTTTACCATAGTTGTGTTAATGCCGTTTACGATGTAAATATGCTAAAGAGAAAGCTTTCAGATGCGTCTTCCGCGTTGCCTCTTTGTTTAAAACACCTACCTAACAAATGTGATATGATCTTTTCATTAGCTTATGAGCCAGGAAGGAACGAAGACAGAGTAGTTGAGAATTATTATGTTCTTGTGCTCCTTATTCATCACATGTACGCTACTGACGGTATTAAATTTCACTGCAAACCGTCTGCTACCCTTCTAAGCTCTTGTCATCTCTACCATGCATCTTATCTGTTCTTCATTATTTCTCAAGTTTTCTTTATTTAGCTTGACTCTAATCCACTTACTGATACAATAACAATCCATGCATGCATACATTATTTTCGCCATGAATTTCTTCTTAAATAAAACGAAAGCGGAAGACGGTAACAGTATATACTTACGATACATTTTAATGCCCTGGCCTTGTGCTAAGCTTTATGCTGCTTGCGTTTGTAATGCTCCACATACATAAGATGAAAGCACTGAACGCATAAAGTGCCTGGTGCCTGTTTTATCATCTTTTGGAAATGATGATACCCTTTCGCCTGTATTATCAATTATTTGACTCTTGATAGAAGAGCCATTTCGTGTACATTTCCCCAATTTTCCATAATATTGTTATTTTGTTTTGGTTATGAAAAGCAGGGTAGTAGCATGATGTGTGCAAGTTTACTTGTTTTTGTAGTGTATGAATGTGGCAAGGACTATATGTGACGATGATAATGTTGATTGCGCCAAGAAAGTATGATGATTACGTTGTTGATGGGCACAAGCTCAACTGCTCGTCTGTGAATTTTGTTTCAGAAAAGCAATCATCTTGCTCCTACTTCCTCTTTTGGGGGAACAACGTTTTCAGCTTCCATAATATACTTTGTGTCTCCCCGGTGTTTTCCTTCAGCTTTCTTGCCATTAGGCTCGCAAACTTGATAGTGATGACTTTATCTCATGAAGATCTCAGATCTTGTTCATAGTATAACACGGAGAGAAAAATGTTGTATGATGATGGTGCAAACCAAGCTACATGTCGTTAGAAGCATCGTAAATGATGAATGCTTTCTCATACTATATTATGGAGGTGTTACTCATAGCTTAACTAGTAAAAACTATCTTGGTACACAATGTCTCATTCTATGCAATGTAGTTTTTACAAGTGCAATTATTAAGTTGCAAGTTAAACTTTTTGTTCCGACTACTACTTACGAGTCTTATGAGTTAACTTACCATTAGTTATTTGTGAAATTTTGTTCACACAAAATAATACACTATGGTAGACCATATGGCTGGTTGGGTTGGGATAGTAGAATTTCTCTCCGCTTTATGCCAAGTAAGCTATAGTAAAGCTGTTTGTTTTTCGACAAAGCAGCTTAACGTTGTTTTGCTGGCATTCTGACGACTGCTTTTCTTTTAGTTTTATTGAGTCGTAATAGCTGGTGTTGTGTGGTAATTTATCTCCAAGTTTGTTAACCATCTCTCCCCGCTTACAACATAGTATTGGTTATCTAAAAGAGAAAATAACTAGCATGCTATAATAAATCGATTATAAAATGGTAGCTGAAGTTGCGCTGTTATTGTCAGTTCAGTTGTCATCTTTTCTTTTGCTTCATTTCCCAAAGGGGAAATGTGATCCGTTTAATTCATTTCACAGACCAAAAGATGATTGGGTCTATGGCGTGTTTCTGAATGAACCAGTAGAAATCCCATTTTCAATAATACGCTATAAAAATTTTGCCATTCTATCCAAAAAGGCTATAGATGACAGATCCATGACCTCAGATACCTCGTTTCTTGGTTCATGTCGGCGATTCATACAGGGCATGAGGCTATGAGGGTTGACCGACAGGCATAACATCTAGAACATGAGATTGACGTATAGGTATTCCCTTCCAGTTAGAAACATCCTATAAAGTCATCTTGTCAATTAAAACTACACCCTTTCAATTTGGCTTAAATGCTAACGTTCAATTTCTTCCATTTGATATTGCTTAGCTATATTTACTTTACACTTTGAAAGAATATGTTCTACGTACTCGTTTAAACGAGAAATCAGCTAGACAAAAAATGCAGAAATTAAGAAAGTTGTCTCTTCCTTCCGTCTGTGCTGCTCGTAAGATTACAGATTACATCACCAAAATTCGTTAAGAAGGAAATAGACTAAGTGCACTCTGTCTCATTTATACATAAGGAAACGCAGAATAGCATACAGGAAGGAAGGAAACCTTTGCGATGCCCAGTGAAAATTTGAATACTGTTGGGAACAAACTTGCTCCTACCATCAAGGATAACATTTACAAACAAAGGATCAACAGAGTATTGCAATAATTCGAACTTGCAGAACAAGTTTAAATTATAATGTTATTTTCAAAATTCAAAATATATTTTAGTGCATGCCGATTATATAATAATAAAGTTTCTTTAAAATGACATTTTAGTTTTTCAAGTTAGTTTTAACCTGAAGTCTACATTAAATTAGAACAGTTTGGCTACATGCTACACATATACATACATCGAATGCCTTTACAATATGCCTGATGCATGCAAGTCTGCACAACTATTATTATTACGACTAGACTTTATTTTAGCTGATCGATAGAGCCGTCCAATCCCAATTCTCGGGGCTTCTTTTCGGCAAGCTTCGGTTAGCTAGTTTAGTATAGTTCCTCTGAAATGCACACACATCCATTGCATTCATAGTATCTTTGCAAGTTTTTTTTGCCCTGCGAATGTGTGCTCTATTCTTTTTATTTTCCAAAGAAATTTTGCTTTCAAGAATAATAGCATACTGCATAATATGTGCATGCAAACTATATAAACAAACGTACACAAAATATGAGTTTGGAGGGCACACATGGTATTGTATTGCTGTTTAGTAGTTGCTACACAGTGGTGTATTATGAAAACTGCAATCCTATATGGACTAAAATTGTCATACCTGATGATACCGAGAACGGATTTTATGCCTTGGTTGTGTATCATGGCAGATAGAGAAATCGTAAATATTGTAATATTATTCTTCCCTCTTGCACACACGCAGTTGTTTGGCATGCATGCAGATAACCTCTTGCCGTCATCACAAACCCATATCGCATCATCAAAATGTATATTTATGCATGAATGCCAAATACGTAGGATGAATATTCATGTACTCTTTGGGGGTTGCCAATGTGGTCTCTCAATCATTTGTTTTTGTACAAGAAGAGGCAATGCACAAGAGAATAAAACTGCGATTTGTGATAAAATGAATGATGTTTTCTGGTTTTGAAGCATTGCTCTGTTTACTCAGGCATTATTCTCATGTAGTCATTTTGTCATTGTTTTATTAATATGTCAATGAATCTTGGCTTCATTCACTCAGCTATATTTCATGATTATGGATAGTACCAACCGTACGTATATACTTCCTTTCTCGAAAACTATTGAAAGTTTAAAAATAACAACCCTTTACAAGTACTTGGAAAAGGGACGCCGGAAAACTGGAAAAGAATAAAAACTCTTTAACAAGGCGAAGGGATTACAATCTGTTTTGATCTTCGTAATAATCTCTTCCTTAAGAAAGAAAGAGCACAATGAAATTTTAGGCTTGCTCTCGCAAAAAATTGTAAGAGTATTAGCGCAAGGGAGCTTTGTTATTGTTCATACATTTTCCGAAAGATGAAGAACTCATATTATTATCATTAATAATTTTTTCCCTCCTCCTCTCTCTGGTACGGCTTCCACTCACCCAGCCATACCATGTGATATACATATATGAGTCTCTCCTCTTCACTCATGTTGACTTGTAGGTCCTTTACTCTTCCAGCTAAAATATAGGAGAGAAAGGGTAAAGAGAGCATAAGTGGCATGGCTCTAAGCTCGCGGATCTCATGATAAAAGGATCTGTTTGTTGTTGGCATTTTGGCATGCATCAGAAAAAGAAAAGGACCATGCTCGACTAGAACAGGAAGAAAGCTCCCGTTTTAGAGAGAGAGAGAAAAAGAAGCGCAGCGTTTTTTGCCCACTAGTCACCACTGCTTGCAGGATGTGTACATGTGTCTCTGTAGAATATATACTTTATAGAAGGACACATTGCATCACACGGAGCAAAGTACTGAGAGAAAGGGAGGAAGCAAAAGAAGTGCTCTTCAAGAGTATTATTGTTATTTAGGAAGAAAAGTGAAGATGTGTGTTCAGTAGACGAAGTAGGAGAGTGTGTGTGGTGCTGGTGGTACAGTGGTTGTGTGATGTGATGATCACGACGAGAACGATGATGTGACTCTCTGAGGCTTTTTTCTACTCTCTTATACATTTTTTTACCGTCAACCGTGTGCTCTCTTCTGCTATTATATTAATGTGATACTTAAAGGTATGTGCCATGTGCCTATCACTGTGTGCACACTCAAGAGCTAGTCGTCATCATAGCGTCAGCAGCTATGTATTCCCAGGTTTCATTCATTTTCGTCTGGTTGCTTGGCTGTTCACTCCGAGTGACTGTCATCATAGGAAGGAGATCTTTACTCTTTCTAACTTAAATTCATATTTTCAACTTATAAAAGTGTCGGTGGTGCGTTTTTCTTGAGAGTTCGTTTGCAGAACTGACAATAAGTTTGGAGCGATTCGATTGTACGCATATGTGCTTCTGCCTCAAACAATGAACCTTCTTTCCTGTAATTTGTTCACAGAAGAATTTCCGTTTTAGTTAGTCCTGAAATTTTGGCAGAAAAGTAATAAGACGAAGTTTGCCTCGTTATTCCGAAAACTTGAAGAGTGAGCGAGAGACATTTACATGAAACGAGTCAGAAAGGGAGAAAAAATTGTAGAGAGACATTCCCAAATATGGGCTTATGTAGTAATATCCATAATAATAATCATGCTGACATCCATATGATGCCAGCCAGTAGCTCGAAAACAACGTTCATAAAAAAGAAGACGACACTGACATTAGAGCACTAACGCAATTGTAATGCCACACGTAGTCACATACCTACACACTACTTGTTTCTCCTTTTAACAATGTTCCTGATGACGGTGTGCTATTATTCGCTGCTGATCTTCATCCATTCTTCCACCAACACATCTCTCTTCTACCACTCCTCCTAAACTGCATTCATTAAGTGTATGTTACGTAGCAGTTACGAAAATTTCACTCTATTGTAGCGCCTACCTATTTCGTAGTACCAACTGTGAATCTTTTCCAGAAGAAAAATATATCTTGTTGTACGTTTTACGCTGGACAAGGTATACGTAATAATTATAACAAAAGTGTAAGAGAGAATAAACACACACACCAACCCACCACCAAGTCTGTTGATTCCTTCATAAGATTCATGCCGCAGCACTGAACAAACACGTTGTTTCACCATGAACTCGCTAGCCATATCGCTGCGTGAAACTTTTCCTTTCTTCAGCACCAACATCGTCCTGTGTTTTTTCTTGCTCTGATATTGTGATCGCATGTGAGAAAATCGGGAACATCGATGTAGTGTGCTTGCTTATGTGTGCAATACCGTTGTGGTATGGTATGGTGGTGACGTTCTTCTCCTATTAGTTTACTAGCTGGATTTGGAGGGAGTATTAGGGGAAGGAGTAAGTGGTGGTTGTTTGGTAAATGAAGCCTGCCTGCTGGTTCCAGCAGATTATTTTATTTTTACGTCTGCCACAGCGAAAGCAACAGAAAGCAAGAAGAGACACCGTCAGCATGTGTGTGAGCAAGTGATGCAGGTATGTAAAAATCCTGCTGCTCTATAAAAACGGTTTTATTCTATTGTAATCGTAATCATACCTTATATTTTCTTAATCTTCTTCTACCTCGCCTTTACTTGTTCCTCTTATCATCCAACTAAGTCGCTCATATGAGATTTACTTTTATGGCAAACGGTTTTTCTCATATACTCTTGGGACCTAGTCGTCTTCTTTTGTAAATACTCTTCTGGTTGAAGTTGAAGACGTGAATGTGAGTGTGTGTCTGTGTGACTAGTGAAGTTTCTCTTTACCTTTTCCAATTCCAGTTGTTGTTCATGTGTAAGTACAAAAGGCTGCTGAGCTGACTTACATTTATTTCTTTGTATGAGTGCTCATTTATCCAAGTTTGACGCGTATTTCATCGGCTCTTCCGTTTTTTGTACTCTGCTACCACACCACCTTCACCACCACTATACTGAATTATCAGTAGTGAAAACAATGAAACCAGTCTTCCATTGAAAGGCTTAGGATGTACAGCTCCATCAAAATTATCATCTTCATCAGGAAGGAATCCTTTTCCCCGGAAAGCCCTTTGATTGTAGAGAAGTAAAACGGAGAGGGGAAAGTAGGGAAAAGTTTTGCGGGAAAGTAAAAGTAGTGTACACACATACCGTGAAAAAATACTCTACAGACGTCATCTACTTCAACTGATTGTGTGATAGCATTGTTTGGAAGTTGATTGTCACCTGATCTTCTTTTCGAGTGAATCATGTTCCCGTCATAATCATAAAAAATAATCACAGTAAAGGAACTGAAGAAGTCAATCTCTTTGTATTGACGCACGTGATGTTTACTTTCCCCTGGAAGAGTTGTGGTTTGTTGTGTCAATATATACCTAGCGGTACAAATGTGCGCCATATACGTCAGGTTGAAGCAAATACGTAACAGAACCGAAAGAAGCCAAAAAGTAATATTAGGCTTGTGCTCACATAATATGTCTTGATTACAACGAAGGACGAAAACATCATTAAATTTTCCCTTTGTGTTAGTTAAGATGGATTCCCAGTTGTTTTTCGAAAGATTTTTATTCTTATTTTTTTGGGTTTGCTACTTTACGTGAGCAGGCAAAAAAATTGCTGATTTGCAGTATACATTTACCATCTCATTTTACGTATTTTTTTCAGCAGTAAATAAAAATCAACAACACTAAAATAACAACATTTCATAATGATATAGATATACCAGTTGTTGTTGATGTTTTCACTGAAAAAATTGTGAATGAAAGCTTAATTTCATTATGAACTCACAACTCAACAAGGATATCAAACAGGTTTTACTTATAATATGAATTACAGAATTTTCAGTCAGCATGCCAGTGTAGAAAGGCTTGTGGGTGGATTATATAAATTGTTGGTTTTTTGAGATGCAAAAATTGTGTAAGGAAAACATTTGAAGCGAAACTTTAAGGGAATCATGATTGCCAAAATTGGGGAATAAGTGCGTGTTGAAATCCGAAATTATAATATTTTAGGGAATTATGTCAAAATTCAAGACAGAATCTTTGGAGCTGTTGTTGTGTTCAAAAAATATGGCGTGTTCCATAGTGTAAACCTCTTTCGTTTGTGTGGGAGTGAATTCATTCATTCATGAAAATGCTTGTGTTTCTTGTGTGTTTCCCTGTGGTTTAATTAATCAATCAAATTTAATCAAATCCCCATATGAGGCATACTGTGCAATTTGACCTTCTTTTCATGGCAATAAACACATTTCGAAAATGGAGAACAAGAGGAACACTTACAAGTACGACCGTTGTCGTTGTAAAACAAGCCATTTGCGTTGTCTCATTGATCACACAGAAAAAAACCTTGTCCTTCAGAAGCTACTACTGTTCTCTACCACCTGCTGAAATGATGAAAATGATTTAAGCAACTGATTATCATTGTGGGAACAGTTTGGCTGACTGTTGATATCGAGAACCTATTGTGGTTTGATGGTGGTTCACATTATAGATGTAAAGTGCTTTTCTCTCTAGATGAGATACTGACAACAAGTGCTGAATTGCAATGTGGCCCAGACTGTTACAATAATAAACAATATGGGGTGAACAACTGTGCTTGTATAAGTGGGGTCTAGGCTATTATTGTAAAATTTAATGAGGCTCAATAGGGGGCTCGTTAGCACACTCAATTGGACGACAAAATGTCGATGACAGATGTAAGACTGAGTAGTGGTAGCACTGGTGAGTTAACCAGTGAAGGTCATGGCGGAGGAGGGGGAGGCAGCACTGGCCAGACTATTGGACCCCATAAGCTTCCTAGAACGCTCAGCACATCAGTTTTGCGGATAAAACATAGGAGCTCGTTCTGGGAAAAGTTTGGTGCTGATGAGGCTGTTCTCAGGAAAGAAGTGTAAGGGAACATAGGATCACGGGGACATATAAAATATATAAAATGACACATTTGATACTTTCATGCATTTTACACAGCTTTCTAATTTTATGGTCATTCAATTTTATAAGCTTTGTTGCAAAGTGCGGGTATTTTTCTTTGGAAATTATATCATTTCCTTGTATATTTTATCTTTGTTTTAGACATGGGGACGACCTTATTGTTACTCCATTTGCCCAAATCCTGGCCAGTTTGCGGAGCGTCCGGAACAACTATATCACGCTTACTAATGTACCAACACACAGGTAAGAAAGAAAGAAAACCCTGTATTATCATACTTGAAGAAAAATACAAGTGAAACATTTTAACTTTCTCCGTTACAAACTAAAAGTGCAGTAAGTATACACACAATATAGCTTGTCATTCCCAAATTGATTCATTGTTAGTCCCGTGGAGTATACTCAAACTTTTTTCCCATGAAAAATAAAAGAACTTTCTAATCTAATTTTGGTTATTGTAACTTTTTACTTTTTCTTAACTGCTTCGCGTTTTTTATGCTATGTAGATCGAGGAGGTCCTCAAGCTCTGCTGGCGGACCAAGCCCTCAGCCAAAGCATAACGTTGGTGGTAAGAAAATACTTTTTTCTCTCTGCTACACTTTTTCATGTTTTCAATATATTAGTATGGTACATGACATGGCAATTTCAGTTTTTCTTCCCTTTTGTTTACCAACGTCACTTGTTCAACTATACTTTTTTTCTTTTGGGACTCTCTTTGCCATGAATTTGTTGCAACGAAAACTAAAGTAAACACACTAGATCAAGTATATTATTATGCTGTTTCTCTATCCGTTCTTTAAATTTAGACGATAACTATACTAAGTTGGCTCTGGAGACTTTGGACGAGTTGGATTGGTGTTTGGACCAGCTTGAAACTATTCAAACGCACAGAAGTGTTTCGGACATGGCCACATCTAAGGTAAGAATTCAGTTTTTGACAAAATACTTGAGGCAGTATTTAAAAGTATTGTACAGTTTCTCATAACGTGTTAATGCCATGCACATCTAGTACATTGAAAACAGCATTTTTACAGGACAATATCTCAAACCCAAATTTCATCTTATTCATTGCAAATCAAGCGGATTCATTATCACACATTCACTATGAACGCAAGAAAAGTTGCAGGATTATTTCCTCATTATAGTCACGGGAGTCGACCCAATTACTTTTTAGGTACGTATGTGCCCAATACGTCTGCCTTCTGTTTGTTACCGTATGTTGTTTAATTAAGTTGCAAGAATTAGCCCCGCGATGATCATATCAGCAAGGAACAGATCTTATCCTACCTATGTATGCTTCTCTGTGAAGCATGTTGCTCTCTTCAAGAAAGTTATGTTGCAGAGCATGTGGAATCTTGTAGTCTAGACATATCATCGTCACTTTATATACATAATATTTGTCTTCGAGATCAAGAATTATTTAATTACACCTTCTCCTTCCTTTCTCATGTAATCTCCTGTAACACCTCAGTGAACTTTTAAACTGCTAGGGTTATTGACTAAGCGGCAATACAACTCTCAACAGCATCATTCTCTCAGAAAAGATGTCGCTTAAATTACGCTCAGCTATATTCAAACAATCTGCCATTGCTCTTCATAAAATTAGATTGTTTTTTTGTTGTTGTTGTACACTCACAGTTTAACTCTCAAGAAAGGAATTTTCAATTTCGTGTAGAATCCTTGGGAAGCAATTTCCCCACGTAAATCACTTATCTCATACCCAGCCAGCCATCAACAATAAAATTGTATTTAGAGTGGAAAAATCCTTTCTCAAGAAATACTAGATATGGATATAAAATATTTTGCTTGCTTACGTTAAGAGGGCATACGTATTATTTGTGCGCAATAAAGGCACTTATCCATTCAAAACATATTCCACCAAAAGAAATAACTAGCATTGATTCGCGTGGTTGTTGTTGTTGTGATTCATTTTTATTTCTTTACTTTTTTCTCCTTTTGACTATCAAATTGCAATTTATTTTTTCTTCTTCATTCACATTACCATTTTACCATATATGTGGAAGCATACGTAGTGGTAGGAGACTAAAAACAACGTAATACATGCACATTACATCAGCAACAGCAGCAACTTTTTTTGCATACATAATTTATTATTTCATGATGTACACATACGCGCACAACATATATTTAGGCTACTTACTTTCTCTTTTTACTAGCACAATATAAATTTGTTTGGTTATATTGCGTCAAAGAAAGCAAAACAACAAGGAGCGCATGTTCATAAAAACCTGCATGTTTCGAAAGACTATATATATTTCACTTTAGGTATTTTTCCATGCATATGTCATTAGATTGTTGACTTGATATCTTGATATAGTTTATTCATTTCTAAGGCATAAGTAAAATTCTTACTCGTTTCTTTGTGTATACCTTCTTATTATGTGAAGAACCCTAATTTTGAATGATATACTTATTTGTATACAGTTTTTTAATAATACAAAATCCATAGATTCAACCTGATCGATAATATTTGATTCAGGAAAACTTGATGTAAACTGGTTTCTGGTATAAATTCTAAAACCACATCAGTACAGATATATGCATCTGAAAATGGTAATGATTGCAAAAACATAAGAGCAACTCTTTCATCAATAGTTGTTGAACGAGCACGTGGATATACATGCACGGGCGTTCATACAATATAAATAATGAAATCACCAAAAGATTCCTTTTTCGTATTCCGAGAACTTGAGCCCACTAATTGAAATAAAATCTAGGCACATTAATTTAATAATAATTTATGACCCAATAGAAAAAGACTGATGGCCTTGCAGTGATTACAAGCAAGCCACCTTTTTGGATTTGATCATTCTACTGCCTTCATTGATTGAACTTGCATGAACATCAGCAGTTTGATGTATGTATGCGTAGTATGAAAAAGCTACATATATCCGTTTTATAGTTCTAGATATAATGATTTATATCTTATTATTACATTTATGTTATATGTGTGTTGTGCATGTATGTTTTTCATGCTATACAATGACAATGGATGGTCAACTAGAAATCCACGATAATATATTTAATATTCATGCCAGTTTTTGTGCCTCTAGAAAAGGAATAATGTTTATTTGACAGTCTACCAACTACAACTATTGCAAGTATTGCAACATTTTGCTCTGATGGGCGAATTGCGAGTTTCATGAGGATGAAGATGACATGTTAGTCCTGGACCTGTATTGTTCATGACGCTGGTAGTAACTAGTAGTTGGTGACCATTTAGGAATTTTATTAGCGATCACTGTCACTCATTTCTGTGACGCATACACGCTTCTCTGTTCCTTTAGGCTGTTAGAGTTTTCATGATAGATAGCCTCATGCATAATGGATTAATACCGGTAGTATATATATGTGTGTGTACAAATGTAAAAGTGTATTTTTAGCACAAAAACTGCGAACTACAAATTGTAATGTATGATATGGAAACCTTGAAGGGTTGGTTTATACGACTAATTTCACTTGCGACATCGAATCATTCGAACCCAGAGCATATTATCCGAGAGCGAAAGCAGTTCGATATTTATAGTCATGTGACGGGGTTTACTTCATCAAATAGTAGCCGCTATCAAATGAACCATAACGTGGTAAGCATAATTCCATGAATGAATATATTTTTGTTCCATTATACCATGTTCAACATGCCATCATGCCAATCAAAACAAGTTCATCCATGCAATGGCCAATTGTAATTACATTTTGTGTTTCCTTCAGGGAGTCTTCTCCATCGTACCACACGCATTGGTGAAAGTATTCGATACAAACAATGGATCTAATAGCCCTTTCAATGCGTGCGGCTTGCGCTTACAATGTACAAAAAACCAGCATAGTAAATAATATGAGTTGGATGGTACTACATGCAACATTTCACCTAGTAGAGGAGAAAGTGATAAGGAATTTTGTTATTTTTATGCAGTTCACAGCCTTCATTTTCTACAAAAATGAATGAATGAGTGAATAAGCAATTTGTTAGTAGCAGCAGACTTTTTGAGGCATAAGAATTGGAGGTACATATAAGACATATCAATTCAATATTTTTGTTAGAAGAATGATATATGCTATATACCTGATATGTATTACTGCTGCACATTGATGAATCCGTCCATCATGTACATACGTACGTACCCTAACGGAAATTCGATAAGTAACGAGAGAACTGATTTTGTTTCACTCGTAGTTGGACGAACGAATAGTGTCAGTAAGGAGGACTTTATGGGCATAGAAAAAATCCCTTTATTTTCGTAACTTGTAGCTGAATAAAGTTTTTGAGGCTCGAGTCATGTATATTTTTTATGTTAGAAGAATTCAATACACACACCTTACTGATTTTCTAGATGGAATTGAGTTTCAGTCAGTTGGCCGGATGAAATTATAGGTGCACTCTTATTCCCATTACCTATGACAGGGGAATTATAATAACAATACAACGTATTTCTTGGCTTGTAAAGTCAACAGACTGATAGTGGAATTCAATACAAAAAGATTTTGGTTTGTGTAGTCAGCTACTGGCTTGAGGCAGCAGGTATACATGCTGCTCATGCTTCGATACATGAGTAGTTGAGGTTGTTCAGGTTATTTCAATCAAACTCCCTTTCTCCCTTCTTGTGATAATAAGAATTCTGTAGAACCATCCCATGTCGTTTTTCGACGAGGAGAAAACGAAACCAACTATATTTTATTCCGTCATCCAAGCGAGCGATTGAGTGAAGTCCAACCAAGGAAATGAAGGGGATATTTCAGGAGCTCATGCCTTTCCCTGATATTATTATTATTATTGTAGTATATATTTATGCAAGCAGAGAAGCATAAAATACATATTTTTTTCTGGATGTACCCTTTTCCCCAATCATACATTCAAATAGAGGAAATAGAGAGATTGCATTTAGTGCATGCTATATGGAAATGAGGGTAGCAAACCACCAGGTTTGGGATATTTTTGATAGTTTGGAAGTTGAGCAGTATTAAAAAAGAGTATTCTCAGAGGAATAGACAAAAATCCTCTCCTATCGTCTCCGTTCCCTTCCACTAGCTATTCATTCTCTGAAGCGTTCACGTTCTGTTTGTCTACACTACTATAAGCTTAATATACTGGTTTGTTTGAGTTTGTATTCGGAAAAGGAGGAATGCTGATGATGCTGATGTTCGTGGTTTAAACAAAAGTAAACCCATTCTCTCACTCAGCGTCAGACAAGCAGGTATTGTATTTTAAAAGACAATGTACCACTAACACTTAAAAATCCGTTTTTATTGCTCTAAGCCAAACATTTCTCTACTACTACTTCTGTATTTCGGTGCAGAAGCAGATTCATTGTTATTGAAAGTATATTACGAAAAAGGAACTACTTTTCCGATCAAGTTTGCTTAATATACGTGTGTATTAGCAAATCAATGGGACTTTCTCTGCGAGGAGAGAAAAGATAAGAGGAAAAGCTCGTACTACGCTGAAAGTGAAAGTTTACTCACCACTACTGTATACGTTGACGACTATGGAATTCAGTGTTCCGTTTGAAGGGGTAGATAGGCAGGAGGAAGGTGATCCTTTCTCGAAATTCCTGCATGCCGGTGGCTGTAGCTGTTATAGGGTTTTGAAATAATCGTAAGAGGCGGCTTTCTTCAAAGTGTTTTGGTTGGGGTGTGTACCTAATTTTGGAGTGTATACATTTTCCATAATATACGTTCCAAAATTGATCTCAGTCGCGATCGTGGTCTGCATGTTGTATTGTGAAGAAAAAATGGTACAAGGTAAATCAATTTTATTGAGAGGAGATGCAATCAATTTTTTTACTTCATGATGGAAGTATAGAATGGGTTTACGAAGTATTTCTACAGTTATTTTCCCCACAACGAAGCCACAAAACTCTGCGGCCGGGTGATATAATGATGAAAGTGAAAAGGTATGTTTAAGATACTACGTTGTGCTGCTGGGTTGAGTGTTGAGTCGATAGCACTTCATTGATGTAAAGAGAAAGGAATGTTTCTGAACCAGCAATTTTTAAAGAATATTCGCAGGACATGTTGACTTTTATTGGAATATAGATTGGTTTGTAATACAGTTTCGAGACGAAGAAGGGAATATTACAATGTTAACGTGATGGGAAAATACGATAATATGGAGAAATAAGGAGAAATAAGGAGAAAGTAAAGGGGTATATGTATATACACAATGGACGAATGAACTTAACTATAAAGAATAAGTTTATTCAGAGGTTCATTCCACTCGGTACGTACATATTTCGACAATAATATTATTAGTCATGGTTGTCCATCCTGGTTTTATAATATCAATGAATGATTGAAAAGGGTGACTTTGTGCTGACAAGCATAACGTGTGTAGGCACAAAAGGCAAGGTAGAAATACACATGGTATTTTCCTAGCATAGCCTTTAAACAACAATTCTAAGTTGACTACTCGCCTGACTCGCCATGGCCTATACGTATAATGCCCGTCCCATGAAATGAAATTGATAATGATGAAAGAGGATGTCCGCTGACGAAAGAACTGGCGGAAATGGTGATTTCATTGAATAACCGGCTGACATTTTGCATTCTCTACCCTTCCATTATTGCCCTTCATTGTGAATGCATGTATATGCATAATCAATACTATACGAATGTAATACATATTTTTAAAAGTGGAATGTACACATTATATGGGCTTGTTTTGTGCTACAGATTTACTCGTGTTTAACTTTCTCCACAATATGAAACCAAGTTTCCTCCCCCTTCTTCTTCCAATTCTTCTTGATGGGCACAATTCTATTTGATTTGGGTTTCTTCTTGCTATTTCGGAAATAACTTGCTTGACGTTACACACACATAGGTTTAGTATTTATGCTTATAGCGTAGTCCTCTTTCTCTACAGTACAACAATATACACGTTATTCTAAGTAAGTACACACGAATAAATAATCAGGGACTTTGTGTGAAACCAGGTTTGACTCAAATATAAATTACTATTACTACATGATTCAAAACAAGCTGAGCGGAGATTGTGTATGCTTGTTGTACTTTATTCAGGCAAATTGTTTTTCAATGCATATGTGCATATTTCTGTCCATTCTATTTATACTTGCGGATAACGTACTTGAACTATAGGTTTAACGTTAAAAACTTTCGCTCGGCAGGGTAATAATAGTCCCTTCCCTCTCTTTAGTTCACGAACAACCTCGCTATTGAAAGTTTTGCTCTCTTAAACTCATCTCATTTAGACTTTCCCTCTCCGTCTCAGCCCTCCATATTATCTATCACTTATTCTTCACTTTTCTTTATATTTCTCCCCAGAATATCTTTACTTTATTTTCTTTGTTAAGGCATCAACCGTTTTCATATTATTTACGAACTATTGCCTTCCCTTTCAATATCCGTACTTCACCTTCAGTAAATTTTTTTCCAGTGTAGGCAGATTTTACTTTTCTTGGTGAAAGTTCATCCATCCACCAGCAGAGAAGGAAAAACTTTATTTGTTCGTTTTTAGTGCTTCGCTACTTCTTTTCTTTACTATAATTTTTTTTCTATTGAGAAAGTTTATATCTTTCTCGAACAAAACATCATCTCTTTACGTGATTTTTTCATTATGCATATACTCATATGAGTAGTCTATTAAAATATATTATTTAGACATTTTATCACAACTGCGACAACTTTATGCATGCTTTATACCAGTGAGATCCGAAAGAAAACAAACATGTTTTTCTTAGATTTCATATTGCCGCATATAAACTATCTTCGTCTTTCATTCGCTTGTCGCTTTTCTTGCATTGTTGTAACGAACAACGGTCTCTTCTAGCTATTTCTCTTTAGAACGCATATCTCCTTCAGTCTACGATTTTGATGAACATTGAACGTATGAATACTAAGAAGATTGAATGAAATCTATAATAATATGCAATGCAACCATGTAGTATATGTATTTCCTTTGCTGCTGATGCGGCCTTTCTCCCAACTCGCAATTCAGATAAAACCAGCCAATCTGACAAAACCAAACTATATAGTACTCAGTCTCTAGATACCATTTACGTGTACGATACATTTTTCATCAATTTGATTCTTCCCAGTTGCTTCGTTCCTTCTCTTTGTGATAGGGAAAGTGAAATAAAGATCCAATGCAGGGGAAATTGACATTTTCCTCATATATTTTGATTGACTCAAGGACTTGATAGATTTCAACCACTACTCCTCCTTCCAAACCCCATGCCGTACATTGCATTCATACTTCTTTTAGTGTGTAACACTGAACCAGTTGCAGCTCTATTCGAAAAATTCATGCTTGCTCAACGGAAAAAAGAGCAATGACTAACGTTTACTCTGTGAGTTACAGTAAACCGTACACACACAGAAAAGTGTGTTTATATTTACCTACACATGGTTGCACTGTACACCCTTTTTCCCATAGAATAGTCATGTGTGTGTGAGCTGTAGATATGGACATTGACGTTTTCCAGGGGAAAAAAAGTTGCACGTACAGATATATTGTTCTTTTCTTCTACTTCTAACCAACCGCTCTTCTCTAATTCCCGACGTTTTCCTTTTCTTTCATTCCTTGTCTGGCATACTTTTTTAATACTTTTCTTTTTTCGTGTTTTCTCGAAAACCAAATAACATGACGTCAGGGAAGAGAGGCAACCAGGCAAAGAGATAACATGAGTCTTGATGTAATACCAATGCTGCACACTACCTACATCTTAGGTATACTTTCTTCTTATTTTGGAGAATTCTTGTGATGTTTGTGGTACACACAACCTTCATCACTGCAACAATTTATTGATTAAATTATCGCTTTCTTTTTTTCATCCCGTTGAAACTTTCTATTATTTATATCATGCTTTCATTTATTTCCTTATGAAACAAAGCACACAATTCTGGTGAAACGGAAGAATGCAAGAGAGGGGGAAATTTTCTAGCAATCATGGTACCAAAATTGGATCTTTTTGATCTATTGAGTTGATCTGAAAAACAATCATCTTCATCGCATCAATACATTGAAGTTGACAAAAATAGGATGGTCTTTAGCACATAATTACCACAGGCGTGTGTTGGAACTACCCAAACAGGAGTACACTAAAAGCAAAACTAGGTTTTAAAAGGCTGTGTCCTATTTATGGGCTATAATTTTTATCCTGTGTGCCAATAAACGAGATGGTGATGATGAGAGTTCCTCACATGTTCTTCAGGATAATACGCTTTCAACTACTTTCTCCAATGTTTCACAATTTGTCTCATTCTACACGTTTCATGTGTAGAAGACACATCGCGTGATAATATTTACAGCATCAAACGAATATATGAAAAAGCGAAGAGAGCGTTGATGTTGACTACTTATCAGATGAAAGGAAGTCTTTTTCTTTTGTTGGGTGTTTTTAGGCGTATGTATGTCTAAAATGCTTTTGTTGCGCTTATCTTGTGATGTAAAATTGAAGGAAGGGTAGGCATTCTGTGGGAAGATGGATGTTTGCATTTATATTTATCAACCCTCATTATCATCTTAATGTGCTGTCGTGTCCGTTGGCTGGAAACGCTGATGATGGTGGAGGTGGTAGTGGTAGTCGCGTCCTGTCAGGGAAAATGGTTGATGATTTGTCACGTCTGTCATCTCTCTCTCTCGCTCAGGCATTGTTTGTCTTTTCTGTGTTGATCCTTTCGATTCGGTAGGTTTTCTTAGAAACTTGTGGTTATGATGATGGATTCATCTAAGGTAATGGTGTTCTTTCTAGTAGGTAAGAATGTTAATGTTATATTGTAGGCACGTTTCACGGTTTTGAGATATTGAAGAGTGACAAGCGGGGTAAAACAATGACTAGTGAATTCGTTTTACCTATATATTTGCTACGTACAAAAGTTATTGTTTGTCTGGTCAAACTACCACTGAAGCATCTTAAGAAGGGGATGGAAATATGCTGTACACTGTCCGTCACAATTCACCAATGGCTTCCTAAGACTCTCTTCGGTACCTATAAGTAGTGTAGTGAGTGTAGCGAAATAATGACTATGATTCCAATTTTGGAAAGAATGTGTGTAGTTATTATGTATGTGTTGATACAACCAGAGAGTTATGATGTATTGAAAAGTTACTTGATTAACTCCTAGTCCTAGGGTCTTTCTTTTCTTAGTGAATGGCTTTTGAGAACTTAAACTGTTTGTTTGAGGTGAGCCGGTCTCAAATTTATTAATTTAAAGGGTACATAAAAACCGTTATGCTATCGATCAAACGCAAAATGCTGGTGCGTGTATATATCATTGTCAATCAAGTTTTAAATCGATAAGTACACCACGCATGAGGTTAATTGGAATGAAGTCTCATTCTAACACTCTCGCATGTCCTTCTAATATTCATAAAACTACAGCTGCATATTTAAAGCAAGTTGACAGATAGAGCGTATACATATACAGAATTAAAGATTGATAGCTTGTTGTTGGTTTTTGGCCTGGAGTGTCAGTCAGTCAGTTGTTGAATGTTGTGTATAAATGTTTCATAGAGATGCTGTTAGCACGTGAAATGTCCCAACATCCATAAAATATATATGTTTCTTGTATGTTGTTGGGCAGGGCAAAATAGTTTGCATCATCCTTTGCGAAGAAGAAATGTTCCGCAACTCCGACAAGTGTTTGACAACAAGGGTCTCCGTATGAATCGCCTAGTATTTTGGCGTTTCTTGGAAATGTATAAATAAACATTCAATAACGTAGGTGGTCTGGTGAAAGTTTTTGGAATGGACTACATCAAATCTAGTTATAACCAGATATTTTCTTGTTTGGGCATGTTTACATTTACGAATAAACCGTTCATTTGATGTAACTGAATTTAAATGCTCTTTGAAGATAATCAAGGGACTTGTTTGAAGCCACCTTCGTTGTAAACATTAAGGAGAACGTTTACAACTCCTTGAGGAGCAATAAACACTTATTTTGTACCAGTATAAAGATTTGTGTTAGGTGTTCTTTGGTTAGGCTAGAATAATAAAACCCATCATAATATTTTCATGTAACATAAAGGTCGTATTCATAAAAAGATAACAAATTCATTTTGCATGTAGGTTGTATTACATTTTTAAAACTTTTAGGTGTACATTGATGTTATAAATAAAGTCTCAAGGTGCTGATATCCAGAAGACATTGTAATGATAATGTAGTAAAAACTGGAGCATTAATATTACTAACACAATGACAATGAGACAGAAAAAATCAGTTTACACAATAATGTGTTTATACATACATAAAAGTTATATCCACTCCGTAGTAGTATGAGTAACGCAATTTTTTGTTAAATGGTAATAAATTCAGTACATATTTAATTAGCACTTATTCCATAATAACAAGTGTGCTATAAAGTGTTATGCAGCATTAATTACTACGTGTGTTGGTATTCACATTCTTTAGAAACCTGCACTTAACAGTGAGCAAATCAACTTACTTTTGGGCTCATTAAAGTGATGCTGACAGAGTTTATTTGTCAAATCCAAAGGTATTTTGTTCCTTTTCACGACATGTCATTGAATTAGAGTGGTTGTGGCATTGATTACATGTTTTAATCCATTTTTTGCTAAGAATTTAATGAGACGGTGAACGGCACTTTTATCGCCATCATTTGATCGCCATCATATGATCGCAATCATTAGATCGCCATTGCTTGATCGCGGAATCATTTGATCGCCTAATCATTTGATCGCCTAATCATTTGATCGCCAAACCATTTAAGCATCTAACTTTTGTATTTTCTACAAGTGCTTTATCTACACAGCTAATTGTGTTACATACGCAAGAGTTTAGGCTGTTAGGTTTTAAACCTCAAGTTTTAAATAAAGTAATTTACTTTGTTAACTTTTTCGAGTGCACAAAGAGGTGCAGAAAAACTTGCACTGCTTACTGTGCATATAGAACTTACTGAAATTGGATAAACTATTATAACATTCAAAAGACCGAACAAAATTCTCTAAAACATGCACAAAACGCATACCCAGAAACCAATTCATTGGCTTTGAAAATCTAACCAGTGGAAAATCTAATTTTTAGAAATTTCAACGCATGAATCGAGAGGGAAACTAAAGATCTACAAAACAGGTTCTAGTTATCCTAACTGACAGCCTGTTTAACAGAAATTCGATTATGTGTTTCTTTATAAAGACAATTTTTGATTCGGTTTAAAAATCGTAAAACTGTAATGAAATATTCATATAAAATGTTCGTTGGTGGCTCATTCAAAAGCTGGTAGTTAGGCCTTTAGCGTTAGCGTGTTCATACAACAACACGTTCTTTAGCTATGACAATTGAAATATTGGCGATCTGCGATGGCGATAGAGTATGATTCGGCGATCAAATGATGGCGATCAAAAAATTAAGCGATTAATGGATTTGGCGATCAAATGATGACGATCAAAAGACGACGATCAATTGATGGCGATCAAAAAATTAAGCGATTAATGGATTTGGCGATCAAATGATGACGATCAAAAGACGACGATCAATTGATGGCGATCAAATGATTGCGATCAACATTCCGTGAATCAATGAGACTTGTTCATATTTTCTAGTCGAGGTTAGCCCCATTACATCATTACTCTCATCATCACATCTTTTTATCCAGCCACACCTTTTTCACTTTGGTACCCTTAATTTTGTTACGTTGTCATTTTCTTTGATCTCGTAACTTCATTTCCTTAATTATGAATTTGAATTAATATTAATTTACACTTTGTGTGTATTTTTTTAATGCTTATACGTTTTACAATCTGAGTCATATTTTGTATATGTACATATATTTATAGCTTAGTCGAACGAATATGTATTTGCAAATGTGTATTATGCATGTATGTATTTCATGTTCTACGTTTTGCAGAGTTAAATTTAATTAACTAGCCTGTATGAATGGAGGTATTCAGTTGTGAAAGCTTGCGTGTATCACGATAATTATCGTATTGAGACTGCTAGACTACACAACTGGTTTAGGGTATATTGCATATACCTAGTTTTTCAAAGTATACAGTAATGATGGGAGTAGCTCACTCACTGGTATATATCTGGCATATACATTACTCGTTTTCCACGAATGTTGAAGTGATCCTTCTTTAATCATGATGATCATTTTATCTTTACCTTGACGTAGTTGTGACTGTTTGTCTATGTTCACGCTGACACTAATCATGTTGCATCAGATAAATGTCTCCTTATAATACAGCTCGAGTATTGATTATTGTTGGCTAATAGGATATCCTTCACTTAAATACTTTAACAAAGCTTTGGTTTTCTGTTCCATTGATATTATTTCAGAATGTGAATCACCACACATGCATGATGAAAACATAATATTATCCAAGAGGAAGTGATAGGCTCAATAGACGAAACAACCTGTTATCGTATGCTTTGTGCTCGTTATAATTTAAGTAGCAATTTAAATACATCATCCTTGAGAGATTGGTGAGCCACTTGAATCCTCCATGTCTTCCACTTGTCTCTCTTGTTATTATATAAGACTACAAATTGAAGAATCAATATTTTGTTGATGGTGACGGATGCCATAATTGTAGGCATTGGCTAGTAAGCTTAGATATTAATGATGACGACAACATCCCCATTTTGTTCCACACTGACGCAAACATTGTATTGCCCGCCTTAAAATATATTACATATTAATTAAACCCTTTAAAAATGCTTACAAATATCTATTACCTATCTGCAAGGTTCTTTCTATAATGTTTTTAATGTGTAAAATTATTTGAAGAAAATATATGATTTAAGAAACATGCTTCATCTGGGTTTTCATTTAATAATGTGCAATGAGATGGTTGGTGATCGTAATTAATCCGATAATTCTTGTATATTATGTAAGTGCACTATAGATATTTTTTTCCGTTCCAATAAGTATCTTAACCTGTTTTGTGTGGTTTCATTTTTATGCAAGTAAACTAATATGCTCATTTGTGCAATCACGGCCATGTTGCATGCAAATTGTCTTTAATGAAATTCATTGAGTATGAAAATAAATCCCCTAATATTTGTTTTTTTAAAAACTATATCACATATGGTGCATCGTTAACTGGTGCAACATGATTATCACAACTGTCACAACATGAGTATTACACGTGTACCTTTGTATAAATATTTATAGAATATATACCGGACTTCTTGATCACTATAACTGGATGTTTTTAAAACATCCAAGTTTTAAACTTTAAAATCGTATTCCTACGAACTAATATATATCTTCAATTTTCCTGGAATGACTATGTCATCTTCCAGTTTCAATCTTACTCTGAAGGTCTTGAGCAAAAAACCTGCAATAATCGTACTTCTCAGCTCAGACATAAAGATGCACCTTAGACGCACGTATACATACGCATTTATATAGTTTAAATGAAATTGACTCTATTATTGCCAAAAGTTTTCGTTGATGATGTCAGTAGCTTCTCGTAAAATACCTCGATGAAATCAGGGGGCTCCAATGACTCTTAAAAAGACAGAGACGACCTTTCAATGAACTCTCAAAAACCTCGATATGACAAGGCCACTTCTTTTCACTCTTCTCTACGTAAAAACGGCAGAAGAGGTTAGCTCCACTCATGATGATGATGACGACGATGATGACTGAAGAAGATGAAATAGATATGACGGTCTCAGCAACTAGATCAGCTATATATAAGTTACTTCCCAGTCAGTTTTCTGGAGCTTGTGTAAACACACGTACACATAATATTCATACAGTGAAGCATACCACTTCGAGAGAAAGGTTGAGAATGAGGATTTTTTGATATCATACCATCTGCATTCATTTTGTTAGGTTATGTTTAGTTGTACAGTTGGTTGTTGAAACCACAGAAGGAAAAGATGAGGACGCGAAGGAGAGGCTGAGCTGAACCACTAGTGGGAGTCACTTAACCAGCAAGAATATCTGGTGGAATCTGATCCTGGCACTCTAGTTACTAACCTGTCAGCTGAAATTAGTATTTTGAAGGAGCATGTATAATGGAGTAGACCTGAATTGCTGGAGGCAAGGTTATTATTATGTACAGCATACTCATGACGAAATCCTATTTCTCGTTAAACTTTGTGTTTCTGGTTTCTCCGTCTCAGTAACGCTGAGACTTTCTTTTTGGTTATCATGTAATTACATACTAGATACATTCTGAGGAAATGGACTACGATATAAAGTATAAACCAAGAGTATTCCTCATAATTTGGAAATAGGTAGAAACACAGCATAAAAGTAAATTATACTGTTTGGTAGGGATTAGTGAATAAAGTCAAACACAGTTATGAAAGCAGGTAAAATAATGTACATGCGAAACCTCTACTAAACATTTCTTTCTATAGTACTATATACTGATTTGATCTTAGAGTTACCTTTATTAATTTCCAACGAGAAAGTGAAAGGAGTTCCCACTTGAAGTTGCTTTTTACAATGTGTATACCATTATAGCTATTCATTCTAGTTTCTCGGTACTAGACACACCAACGTCACGATTTCGGTACTCAAGTACCCGCTGATGCAGCAGCTCTCACAAAATATTATGAGTAAAATGGCGAGCTATATATTTGAGGAAGTAAGCATTCTATGAGAACCACCAGTTTTACTAAACCCCAACAGTGCCTTACTTGGTAGCATGAAGCAGTCATTTTTAAGAGTTGTGGAATGGAAAATGAGAAGAATGCGTTTTCTCATTCGTCTTGTTCTGGCTTCAATGACTTTGCTCCACACATTTTGCAGCAAGCTCGACCCACGTAAATTGTTAAGGTTGATCCTATTAAGACAACCTTGCTTTACATATTTTACGCATCATGTGCGACTTTCTCGTGGCAGTTTAATGAAAATCCTACTCACCATCCGCATCCTTTGCTGCTTCTAGTTGGCCAAAGATGAATCACAGGTAGTCTTCAAGTTAACGTGTTGCGATTATGCAATGACGTCGAAGGTCGTTGGTCCGGCTTTAAATATTAAGAAGTCCAAATAAAGTAATGTGCACTAACTGAGTGGTGAGGACTGAGATCGTTAAATTTATGGAATATTATTGTGAGCATACATATACCTATGAATAAATGTACAAGAGGTATAAAGGGATGCCGTATATAATTAAGAGAATATTTCATAATATTATTGCGTATATTTATGCATGTATTCAAACAAAACTTGCAGACTAGTTCCTTTTCGTTTGCACATCTATGGATTCAAAGGCACAGAAAAGAATATTTAATCCTTTAATGCAGTTGAAATGGCTTAAATCGGGATCGAACTGGATTTGCATAACTGGTGCCACGTTTTTATTGTAGTAGGCTTGATTGTGGGCGTGTGTGTTTATATTTACTTTTAGTATTGAATTCCATCTTACATGCAACCCATTGTTTGCTAAGATGATGCGAGTGAGCTTAATCGGGTGGCTCCACTAAATTCAAGCCTATTTAGGTAAGAGTTAGGAGTTCTTCGTCGCATAAATCAATTTGGAGAGAGCGTCATCGCGGTCACAGTATCACATACGCCGACTCGACTAAAGTTTATGATACCTTGTCACTTGTCATATAGGCGAAATGGCTATCATCATCCACCTTTTTAACGAAAATAACGCTTGTCTCTCCCTAAACCATGCAGAACAGGTTAGTGCTTATCACACTATATACTGCTTTGTCAAGCTTACTCTGCAAGAGCAGTTTGCTCTTCTACAGAGTACTAGCATGAGAGGAATGTTTCAAAACAGGATTTATGGCTGAGCTTGAAGTTTAATATTATTTTAAAAACTGATGACTCCTCATAAAATAATAAGTGTTTGATAATTTTATCACCCCGCATAAAACCCCCATTTTGTTTTTTATTCAAATTCATATTTTATACACACTAGCAGCTCAAAATACAAGTCAGTGTTAAAGACGACGTAATCAAGTCACTTGGAAGCGACAGGGGGTATTATTAACGTGGGATCTATAAGTATACACATATGTATATGAACATTTTCTTGACTTTTATGGCAAAAAATTAACTGCATCAATTTTTGGCTGAAAAAGGAAAAGCAAGTGGATAAACACGTTATCAAAAGATTCAATCTCAATGTTTTGGTAGAAATTTAGTAGCAAAAAACACAAAAAGCATTATGCATTCTATCCTATCTATCACTGGGGTGGTGGTGGTGAGTGCTTGTCTGGTGGAAAACTGCGACGCTACAGAGCAGAGAACCCTGTTATTAAACACACTATGGGTATATATGTGTTAAACTTCAGCTTAGATGTTTTATCACTTTTATCCGGCATTATTTAAATCGTGCATCAAAACATCATCACAAAGCCTAGTACAAATTAATTGCCACGTGTATGCTTATTATTGCTTATATTTTGTTTCGCCAAGGTTTAAGCCAGACCGTGTCTATACATCCAGTGGAAACTGGACAGTTTCCTCCTAGTACATTTTGTATGCAAACAACTCTTGGAGCATTTATTTATAACTTATAACTACTATAGTCAAATGCACAGGTCGAATGAAAGACAAAAATTGTCGAAAAAAATTGTTTTGAAGTTATTCTAATTAAACCTCACCTTAGTGAAAAGAGCATTCATGTTACAGCTTTACTTTATGTGATCTGAATCTGAAGCCGGCGGATCAATAGGTGTCGGTACTGCGTTTTGATGTTTTGTAAGCATCATCATACGATTGTGTAATTCTGACCTTACAGGTTAATATGGTATCGCCTACTGCCACTCACAGCGCACAACCTAAAGAACTTATATTAGTATTACATGCGTGTTATTTTTATGTTCACACGTTATGCATACCTTTTTAAATATTATGGTATACTGAATTTTGGATTCTAAATTTATAACGTGATCCCATGATTGTAGAAGCAGAGTTATAAGGAAAACAAGCTGAGGATTAATAAAAATCTTAAAATTGTGAAAAGTGTACTTGTACATCTTCAAAATTTTCAATGCACTCAAATGTATGATAAAGAAAATCATCTAGCGTTTTTATAATTTAACTGCAACGTGTAAATGTCATCTACCAGTGATTTTAATCAATATCTCTATTATTTATAGCCTCTTCTATCGATGTTTTTATTACCAATTTAAAACTACTGTCATTTACGCATGCCGAATAAGCTTTGCAATGAACTGTAATATTTGTGACCTTCCATCATCATTGACCCGTGTTCTTAGATGCCAGCTACTATTACGTTTTTGTTGTAGAAAACAGTCAATTCATAGACGCCAAACTGGCCAGTTCATATCATCAGTATCGTTAATACTATGGAGTATAAGCAAAGTTAGATGATGATGTGTATTCATCAAATATTTCAAGTGTATTCATGGTCATGGCTTTTGAAAATGTAGAATTTCATCTTCATTATCAAACACATCTGTTTTTTGTAACTTTGAGTACCAATGATTTAACATACGTGGTATAATTTCAGTTAATATTATTATTAACGTACACGCTGTTTAAAATCTGACTAATGGATTCGTTTTTACTGAAAAATCATTGCTCCTTATGAAGTAACTGAGTTTAGCAGTGGAAGGTTTAAAAAGGTGAATTTGGAATACTTACCAGATTTTGCTTGGTTGAGTTGAATTAGCGAAAAAATGTTGAAAAGAAATAAATGTGAAACAGTGCGATTTACATCTCTTCACGATGTTTTGATGAGGCTTTCTTGTGCATTTTGCTGTACATTGTCAGTACTATCTATTTTCTCAAGTATCAAAACGGCAGTATTGCTCCTCTAGGTGCTCAATACCGTATTATACTTTAGTGCTTAGTTCTTTTAAATTTGTAGTAGTTCTAGCCACATTTTACTGTTAGTGTGTGGGCTGATTAGTAAATGAAATTGAACGTGCCAATACAATGTGAGTGGTAACATTTTCACCCTGCACTTCTCGGTTTATGATCCCTTTATTCCTCTCTTTATTGACCTTTAGTACCGTCTACGTTTCACCACGCTATATTTTTTTTTTACAGTAATGTGCAGATTACATTTACTGTACAGCAATGTCTGCATCATGTATGTAGTCGGTGAAATGAATCATTATACCAATTGTGATGGCAAGTCTTTGAGAATGGATTGAAATTCATATATCACACGATGTATTGTTGTCTAATATATTTGAGATGGATTTTTGCTTTATTCAATTGACAGATGTAGTATGTATAGTCTACATCTGTTTTGGCTTTAAACATTTCAAATTTACCAACAACTATAAGAGCAATCCAATAATACCGTTGGCTTTATTGCGGATGCATTTTGACTTTTGCTACGATTTTATCACACCTCTAACCTTTTGAAGGGTCAGTCAAGACATGCATGCAGAATTTTTTTAAATTCATTTTATTTCCGCTTTTTGTGGACAACGGTACATTCTCAACTACTATTTAAAGTGTAAATATTAAAACACTCCGGAATTACTAGAAGATGAATTATCGCACTAAAATAATGTACATACATATTTACGTAGTTGAAAAATTAATATGTGAACTTATTATGCCGGAAGTTTCAAAAACAAATTTGGAATGTATGTCAGTCAAAGTTCGTTTCACTCAAGGAGTATTTATCGGTCATCGATCTTTTCTTTTGTATTTGGTAAATTGGTGTTTCTTCAATTCAATTTTGCTGAGGTAAAAATAACTTCCAATTGTGCATGAAACGTTTCGTTGTATTTTCAAGGCACACATAATGCTATAAATATTATCTGGTAATACCTTACAAACAGTGATGAACATTTAGGAAATGAATTGAATCAATCTTATCTTGTTGGAAAATATTGTCCAACTTGAAAATTTCATTCAGTCTCGTCGCCTTGCGTCACGCAAATATATTAATAATGTGAGTATTTTTATTATTGAAACGTAGTATTTACTGCTACTTGTCCCACTAACTCACTGACGGATTTGCTGTCATTCTTTTTTCACGCTAAAATGTAATGTTTTCACAAGAGCAGTTTACATAAGATAAACAAAGCCATATTTCCACAAGAATAACACTAATACTTCCGAAAGTGGAACAGTTTAATGTTTTCAACAGTTTACACTTTTGTACAAATATACAATCCTACAATTATCCGGTATACATAGAAGCTTTAACATGTCTACATAATATGGGAAGTAGAAAACAGTAAAAGTTACGTAGTTTGTACTTCGTCACAATTCATCATAACAGTCGTTTGTTTATATGGCATTATGTACTAGTAGCATCAAACAGGTCAATGATCGGCCTACATTAAGGTCCCGAAGAAGTTTACATTATTTTCACTAATTTCACGCTGAATAGACTGCTGTCTATGGAGGTGCAACAACATTTGTCAAAATGGGGGAATATGAAACTGCAATAAATTAAAATAATAATCATGTATAATAGCAGCCAGTTAACGCATTTGCAGATTTACTCAACAAAAAAACTATTTGCTTAGCGCATCGCAACGAACAGAAAAGTTTCACGAAGTTATATTTATGAGGTGGACAGTGGACATTGAATTTGTTTACATAATAAAATGCAACTTAAACGTGACAAATTTATCAAGTACATAATTTGAAACGATAAAATAATTTTACAATTTGGATATTACTCTTTTTTGGTAATTGGCGTGGACTTTAACTTTTAGGCTTTAATTGTCAAAACTTTTCTGATTAACAGGCGATTAGGTGTTATCCAATGTCATTGATAGCTCATCTCACTTTTACTTTTATACCAACTGTATGAATAACTGTTATTATTTTTGAATGATTTAAATAGAATTTGAATTCTAAGCAAGCTACATTAGTTTGATCAGTTAAGGTTGCCTGTATCATTTTGTTTTGTTTCTGTGTCATTGCAAGCATGAGATGACTTAAATGTAGAAGCATGCATACTTGAATGATGTAGTACATTATGTTTATTCACATATTCACCATTAAAATCTTATCGCGTTGATCTCTGATAGATTGACTACTGGTAACTACTCAAAAAAATGATTGACATAAACGCGTGAACTCATTTACATAATCCAGCACCCAGTAGACTACTTGAAATTTCATTTGGAGCCAAAAAGTCGCGAATGAGTACATTATTCTTTGTTCAAGTGCAAGTGCATATAATCAGCAAATATTTGTCTTTCTGCTGGGATGTTTGACATTCGATCTGAAGAACGGTTCATAAACAATATTGGATGATTTATGTTTTATAAAAGTATTAATATATAAGGTGCCACAATAATATTGAATTTTTACTATCACTGACCAATAATAATGTTACCATTTTTTCCTCAGAGTCGTAAAAGATGCCAGATCTTTGTACATATGTAATATGAAACCTGTCATGTTGGTTTGCGTAAGATCGCTCACAGCTAACTGCTACATAACACTTGCCTTTAACTGCACAAAAACAGTATCTTCATCGTTAGATTTTTTTTATAGAAGATGCAAATTAATCGTCAACCCCAATAAACTACAATTTACGCGCTATAATTTACCTGGTTTTATTGCTCCACGTAGTTGTGTATACGTTCAAAAACTTATCTTTTGAGGAACACAAACAGTAATAATAATGGTGACGAGGTGGCTGATCGATATTTATTTCATGAATGTTTTGACAAGGGATTAAGGATTTGTTTTGATTGATCGTTCATTATTATCCTCTCCCGTATGTGTATGTATTGGCTCTATAAGGCTATACACTATGTAATTTACCTCATCAACTATAAACCCCTACTACGACATAATCTAACCTCAGGTGGCTCACTTTTGTCTGCTTTAATTTAGAAAATATCTACTATCTTTACACTTTATGTCGGAGCTGGAAATGGGATTATAGATATAGGAAGTAAACAGTGTGCTGTATGATGATGATTTGTTTGGGTTTGACTTCTTTTGTTTACGCACTACAGTCTGAACACTGCATTCATTAGGTGGTTTCAGATAAGTATGATAAATTGATAAACCCGCAAAATTGTATGACGTATACTCTCTCCCAAGAATCTGTCTGACTCAATACTCAATAGTTTATTGATGCATGCTAATGTTTACCTGTTCGAATACAAAGTAAACATATTATTATGTAGCCTGAAAACTATCACAATTATTAATATCTCGCCACGTCGTAGTAATATAATATAGACTGAAATATTTTGGAACGTATGTTGAATCGCACCTTACTTCAAAGAATGCTATGAATATGGATCTGCCTTCAAAGTAAGAATGTACCGGCGTTTCTTAGAAGTTCCTTTCCTTCATTGCATGTATCATAATATGTAGTAACAGACGTGCATGTGCTAGCGAAGATCAAGGAATTTGTTGCAAATGCTTATAAGGATTCCACACATGCTATGCTATACTTTTGCTTGGTCGTATTAATTTCATTGTAACATACAGTATTTGAGAGTTCTGTTAAAAAAGTTCTTTAAATGAATTTGCTCCTGTGATGCACATGTATATATTGCTGAAAAGTATTAGCAAGAACAAAACCAGCTTTGAGTTAGAAATACACGAGTCCCAACTATGTCCCAATACAATCTCAGATCTGTGTCTGATTATTTCTGTTGTTTCCAATAACGTTGTTGTATGCGATAAATACTCCGCAGAATAGCAGAGAATAATATGTCGTGTCGTCTTTTTCCCTGAAAAAGTATAACTACGTGATGTTTTACTCGTTCTTCTAAATCTTTCTCACGTACGTACGTTCTTATCACGAGAGAATGAGTATGCATTACATATTTATGTATATCTGCTTTACTTACATTTTATTCTATTGAGATCTGCATTTTACTGCGAAATAATGCAAAAATTATACCTTTCTTTGATGGAATCTTATATTTTACATTTACCCTACGTAAAGTCTGACAATCTGTTCTACACTTCTCATCTTCCCGTTTATTAAGAAATCATAATAGTCGGTCTCAATGTTGAAGAATCTCTGATTTAACCCTTTTGCAGAGTACAACGTGGCTTTGCTCTCAGCGACCTGGCTTTTCGATGAATCGTAGTAAGTACATATATGTATACGTATACGCATTTAAAAACAAAAGAGTTTGCTCACATGTAGGGTTCACTACGACATTTATTAGACGCTGCTACTGCCTGTGCGTAGGTTTTCTTAGTGCAAGTTGATAGCACGTTAGGAGTCGGTAAATATACCTAAATACTATTATGACTATCGTCGTAATATTGTATACGTTTTGAGTTCAGACTTCAGACCACTCTACACACTACATTTCTTCATTTCTATAAGCCCCTGTACAACAAACTGCTTCAGTTTTTTGCTCATTCATAATAGCGGCCACAACCAGCACCACACAATCATAAAAGAGCATCAACAGAGCCACCAATAATTGTGGTGTTTTCAGTTGCGCGTATATGATTCTTCCTTCTCCTCCTGACACCCTTAATATAATAGAATACAAATAACCTTTGCTGACTCAGTCGATAGTCAGAGTGCAAAAACGAGATACCCACTCACTCTACAAAGTGCAGTGTGCGATTATCTTTATTATTATTACTCTTTTATGATTATTTGTACTTGGAGATTTTCCGTTGAAAGATCTTATTCATAATAGATTCATAAATTATCAACAAACATTTATACATCATAACGCATTATTATAATATACGGCACAACACAGATCATTCATATTTCGTCACGATAACCTATTAGGTGCCCGTTTGCTTGTTGTTGGTGACTTTTGGCCTAGCCTCTGTCTCTCTCTCTCGCTTTTCTTTTGTGAACTAAAATTCACCAAATACCTATAAGATAAACAGACCGCTCTACATAATACAACATGTGGCAGCAATATGAAAACGTTTGCAGTTGAGCAAGTAACTTCTCACTCTATAAAAGTGCACACCAAGTGACTAATACGATTCATTCGACAAGTGAAAGCTAAAGTGGCAAAAAGGAGGCGTAACAACGCTACGTAACATTTCATTGTGCAGCAAAGAATTTGTTGTTGGTTTTTATACGCAGTGTTGTTTCTTGTGCACTTCCTTTGTGCAGTGACTTAATTATTGTTATGAAGATTTTGTTATCGCATTTTTAATGTGATGATGTGGGCATTGACAAAATTGTAAAGTAGGTATATGCTATGGAGCAAAAATCTTGTGGGAAATCCATGCGCATAAATTTCAGTTTAAAGTTTTTCATGAACACGGTCACGTTTGCAAAAGAACCTACTTCGGCGACTCGAACGCTCGTGCCACAGCAAAACTTAGAATATAAATGAGCTTCCATTAAAGCTTGACTTTTTAACAGTCCAGTCAGAAAATCCTCCACCAGAATCATATAAAAGGAAAAAGTGTCATCTCTTGGACTGCCAATAGGAGAAATTTATTGGTTGGAGAGAAGTACGTCAGTAAGGAAGCACGCTGAGAAGAAGTGGTTTCTTTCATAATCCATTGATATATATCGATGAAGATATCAGTTCGATAACATAAGTTTTAGTTTACTTGAAACTTTGATGCGCTCAGTGAATATAGAGCAGACAAGCAATAACTTTCACAGTGTTTATGTGATGTAGTTATATGCGTGCTATTTTACCAAGATTCAAAAAAGGCCAATGGTCACTCGTTGATTTTTTTAAAATAAATTTTTATCTTTTATCAAAGAAACGCAAATTCATATAAACTGGATTCTTATATCATCAACCATCAGCCAATCACGTTGTTTTACGTTCTGTCATGTTTTTGGTGCAGAATGGAAATAACGCTTGTTCTTTGTGATGTGGTCTTTCCTCATAATTGAAACACTTGATCTTTTGACTAGAGAGCAGCCAGTTCATGAATTTGATCTGGAATGCAAACAAGAGAATTTTTAAAAGGCATCATACGACCCAGAACAATACAGTTTCATAGACCTGCCCTAATATGAGAATTGCCATGTTCTCGTTCGTATTCTGATTGATTAATCAGTTGCAATTATTGATTTTATTAAAATACAATATACAAATTGTTATTTGTTGTTATCTTCGATGTTTAATAGTAATTATTTTACGATAATATTTGTATTTGGACGATGCAAAGAAATCCCGCGTGTAGTAAGCTGTCAGCGTCAAAAGTAGCTGAAACGCAGAACATATAAAAGTCAATTGGTCGATTAAGAACGCTTCAGTTTGCATTTGGCCTGTGTCGTGATAAAAACAAATGATTACAGGTGAACATCCCCATTTACGAGTGAGTATGTGCACCACCTGCGTAACTTTCGTGCTTTGTTCAGCAAAAAAAGTGAATCCATTCTGTACTAGTGTCATTATCATCCAGTCTTCTTCAACGTAGCAAAGGTGCTTAGAATTGGAAATATCTTTGCTGAATTTCCAATTTTGTATCTGCTAGGACGAATAAACAGTTGTAATTTTACTTTCAAAAATTTACGATGGAATCTCAAGGCAATAGTAGCAAAGAGAGTAGTAGCAAGGAGCAAACTACAAGCTCTGCCACAGCAAATTCCAGTAGCAAGGCTGGTCATCATCATCAGCAAATCCAACAGCAAGTCGTTGTAGCAGCGGCTGTCGCTCATCAACAGCAACAGAATCTCGTTCTCATTGAAAATATGTACGAGCTTGAAGTGGTTTTTAGAATCGTTCAGGTTTTCCTCTATTGGTTTGTCGCGATCGGAAGAGAGGTAATAAATATGTACTTGTAAATAAAAATATAAACATTTTATAAAAATCCACACATTGCACACATAATAGTCATAGATCATTTTTCTCTGATCGATATTGACATTTTTAGTTAAGTAGGTAATCTTATTAGGCATGTTGTGGGAAATGGATACTTGGCTGAGCTAATTTACTGTTTTCAAGAATAAGTATCATAATGTCCCCATACTATTTGGAGCTATGCCATGTATTGCTCTTCCACGAACGATACGTTTATATTGTAGCTGCTTTCTCTTCACGAATCGGTTAACTTTACTTTGTAACAAGAAGTTTTCGATGTAGGAGGAAGACACATGAGCTAATTTATTTCGTTGTCCTAAGAAAGGAAGGCAGAGAAAACTTTTAAAATGTTTAGTATTGCTGTGCTGTAATTGGCTTGTCTCCTCAATGCAATATGAAATATTAAGTTTCGTTTGTTCTGCTGAAAAAAGTTGAAAGTGTGAATACAAAATAATGACAATGCATACAAGTAGGTGCATTATGGTGTGTCGTCTAAGTCGTCGTTTAAGGATTTTTTGGCAATGGGCTAATAAGAAAATACTATTAGTGTTTTGGATGGATGTTGCACTTTTACTGGGAAAAAAGTAGGCAAGCGGATCAACGTACCGTGGTCGCATCACCAGACCAGCTTAAAGTGTTTGTTTGATGTTGATGAAGATGTTTTTTAAAGTTTGAGGAAGGAAGTGTGATTCACGAATAAACACTTAAGCTCGGTCAAATACTTAAAACAATGGATTACTTGAAGCACTTCCGAATTTTGAAAAGTACATAAACCCTTTGGCGGTTTATAATGTAGACACATTTTATGAAAAATTTATGAACGTCTTTTCGTCATAGTCATCGTCGTCATATTTTTGTCATTTCGGAGGATTGTCACATGACATAAGCTGCATGAATAAGATGAAAGATGGGTTTATGGGTCAAAAAGTACAACCGGATGAGTGGAAAAACCATTCCTAACTCTTTTGTATTTTTCTTTCTTTTGTACAGTTTAAAAGAATGTTGAACAAGGAACTCAGCCATTTCTCCGAGTCATCCAAGTCTGGAAACCAGATATCCGAGTACATCTTCAGCACTTTTCTTGGTAAGTTTATCCATTTCTTTCTTGACTCTTTGCAGCGTTCATACAAAAACATGCATACCTATAAAGGTTAAATTTAACTTTAGATAACAATAGAAATCTTTATTCATTCGTACATATTTTCCCGTTTCTTTAATATTTTTACCCACTGTTAACACAACCCATCTAAAAAGTGGTTTGCTTCGTAATGCCAATGAATTAAATCACCATAAAATTCCATTCATATTCAAATCTTTTAACGAATATATTAACATCATGATTTGAATTTATGTCTCCCGAGCATTCAAAAGAGACTGTATCACGAGATGTATTTTAAGCGCTGTTTAACATTCCAAAGAGAAAGGGTGATATCTCTAAAACACTCGCATCCGAAGAAGATTTGAAGCATAACAATGCGTTTGTGCATTCACAGAAATAAATCACATACCTAATATAACATGCAAGTACAGAGCAACTCAAAAAAAGTATTAGTTAGCCTCTCTTGGCACTTCTCTTTTTTAAACTCTAAAATATTGTAGTCGCCTCAAGTCTAAGAAAACTTACTCTAGTTCACATCGAATCAATAATGAATGTAAAATATTTATTTATGAAAATTTTCAAAATCATGCAGCTGCCTCTTTAGTGCGAAGAAATAGATGAGGTGGAGGAAAAGCTATAAATTTCTTGTCAAAGTTTTCCATCACGGGCATTCAATATATTATGTATTCATCTCTGCTTTTCATTTGTCGCATAATATACAAAATCAGAAATCAGAGTTTGAAAATGTTACAATAATATTTGCACTTCTAATACTCCATAAAGTTATGCAAGTTATTTTAAATCTTAACAGCTACGATTAGCTTATTCTCCTTGTTTAAAAATATCTGTTTGGAACGTTTGGAATGTTGAAGTAAACCTCGTATGATTATGTTTTTAACGGAGTACTAATAATGATGTCGCTCCATTGAATTCAAAAGTTAATTTTAATAGCAGTCTAAAAAATGGGAATGAGCTGAATTAGATTTGCATCGTAATTGTGTGTGGAGCCTCTGCTCTGATTTTCCTTTTGTCTACAAACATAGCAAACAAGATGTAGATCTAGCTTTAATTTATTCTATCCCAAAAGGCTATAAAAGAATTTAAAATTAACTTAATGGATACACAGGAAGCAAGTAATTTAAAACTTACAAAAGCCTAACATGAGGACACAATACAAAGACATGACACGACTTCATCGTGATGCGACATAACAATGAAGCGTTACTGTAAACATTTCTCATGTCAGTGTTACTGCGCTTTTAGTAAAAAAATGTCGAGGGCCAAGCACAACTGAAACAGAAGAAATGCGTATTTAGAAGATCATAATATTTTTTTCTGCTAGTATCAGTCTCTAGTCAGTCTCTCACCAGAGTTGTAAATATGATTATTGTACTTACTACATGGGTGCGTAAATGCGTTTTTTACACGTGTGTGACCTGATTGCATCTCAATTCTATTATTAAAGCTTCACCTAAATTGCATACATTATAGAAAAGTTTCAGGGTTGTTAGTTGGAGCGTGTGTTTTGCGGTTGTGACGATGATGCTGATGATGATGCGAATAAAGTGCGTGTGCATGCGTGCAGAAGCTACCCAGTAACGCACACCATGATGTCTAATAATAATAATAATAATATCTGGTAATAAGTTTTGCACACACAAAGTTAGATGACTGGAATGTTCAGATATATTAAGCCTAAATGAATTAATTCAATGATGTCTGTTCTGTAGTCTAGGCTTAGCTCGCAGTCCCCTGCTTCTTATTATGAATCCATATGAAATGTCTTAATAGTCACCAGACTGAATTCGGACGCATTCTGCAATGTTTTCTTGACATTGCTGTGTCAGCAAAATCCTCTGGGACTCAGAAACCGGGGGAATACGGATAGAATTATATGTTATAGGTTATACATCCTCTTTATTGCAAGTAGGTATTTAGGCCGTGAGCATGATTCAATTATGACTTATCTGAATTATTATGATATTGCATAGAGATTGTAGCCGAGATTTTTAGGAAACAATTCGGATAGTACGCACTACATGAATTTACAACGAATTATGTGACTTTGAAATAGCTCCTGCATTAGATCATAAATATGCCACTTGAACATAAATAAAATGCTTGTTATTTGTAGCAAAACAATGAGATTTTAGGCCATCCGAATCTGTTGTTCGATTTTTTGTTTCCTTGAACTGTTGTTTGGAATGCAAAGTGTTCACGCAACATCGGCGACAAAAGTAGTTATGTGCATATCAGTACATCATCATCACTGTGTGGGTCATTCATCCACTTGAAATGTTTTGATAGTGTTGAACTCGTTTCTGGATTTTTGGATTGACACTTGCATGATCACATCTCTAAACTAAAATAATATATTGACAACTATAGTATCAATTCAACCCATCAATGATCAACTGAACAATCTCGACGTGATAAAATGCTGAGAGATAGCAACGGCTTTGCCCATTCGGTTTGAATATATATGCATTCCTGATCTTTGAAGAAAAAATTATACTATGCTTCATGAACGTTGTAATGTAATCTTAAACATATGTAATGTGCATAGTTTCCGTTAGCTCATGCTCCGAATCCGGAACACTCAACTATTGAATTACTTAATTTTCAAAGAATTGAGTGGTCGGGAATAGTGACGACGATGAATTTATCCGTTATATTTATCTTTAGCAGCCGTCAGCGGTTGAGGTACTCTGATTTCGGGAAATCGATGATGACACGAAAGCATAATAATATCCATTCTATGTGAGTGTGAAATAAATGGAAGATTTGACCTGAAAGCGTCAGAGCTTTAACTCCATCGACGTAAAGCATTAGTTATTATAACAAAGTTAGTATAGTGTCGGGGATCCGTCATACACGTACGTGCATTATCTTAGAAACGACTGAATGATTAAGCTTCTCATTTATAATGCAGGCGTAAAACATTCTGCTAATTGATGACTCATAAAATTAAAGGGGCAATGCAGACAATATTATATCTAGATGGCATGGATTATCTTGTGCCGTGAATCCAAATAGTTTTAGGCGTCTGCCACAGACTGTTTCATAAATCTGTCTTCAAACTCCACACTCCTGTGCTGATGTCTTTGAATCCCAGAAGCTTTTGGTTCGAGTAAATACATACATATTATGCTACGATGAAATACTTGTACTGATTAATATTGCGACACTTCTCGTTGCTGCATTTCACTTTCACTCTGATTTATGCTGTATCATATGAAATCAACGCCTTCGCCACCTCCTCACCTCAGTCATGAGATTCTTCATTGAGATAAATACAGCATGAATAATCAAAATCAAATGGACTTGCAAAAACATTGAGTGCATTTGTGCTAGTTTTTGCTGAAGCATCAAAAATTCGGTTATCATAATAGGGCTTCATAATAAATTGCTCACTTCCTCTCACGAAAGGCTATAAAATAGTTTCAGCTTCGTCTTGTATCTTTTACTCACTGATGAATCATGGAAGATGACTAAAAAGATAAATGCGCAATTTGATTGCAACTAGGAAAATTGAAGTAGTCATCTCAGATTACCCAGAAGGTTTGCTTGCATGCATGCACAATTGTTGCACGTTTATTAGGCAATTTTCAATCCTTTGAATAAAACATGATGACTTTGATGATGAGATCCTTCCCTGTCGTGATGTTGAAAGACACAGATGTGGTGAGGGTTTTTAATCATCAGCGTCAACCACATAATGTCTGTTTTACATTGTCAATCTCTCAACGGTGCATAGATATGTACATTTGCACAGGTGGGCTTTGGTTTCGTGACACTGCTAACAAGTAAGACGAGAAGAATATATAGTTTTGCATGAGCTGTCCACATTAAGTTTCCTCTTATCCTTTGATTTCCTCTGAGAAGATATTGTGTACATTTTTACTTCCTGTGGCCTTACTCCACTTACATGTTTACCGCACATTATGATATGGAGGCTAAACTAATATTATGTCTGGTATTTTTTAAACCAGAATGTGATCTGACTGTTGTGACTTTGAAATTGGAAATTTAGTAAAATGATAATTGAACTAAATTTGTTTTACATGAACGTAATGTCCTTAAGTGGGCTATTTTTCTAGAATCTGTGTACATTCATGTACCATGTGCAACACAATGAGAATATCTATGCAAATCACAGAAAATATAAAAATATTAGCTGCGTTCTATGCATAAATTGCAGACAACAAAGCAATGTGTAAAATGTTTAGCGTATTTGTTGATGCTTCTGTTAATAAATTTATTATTTCCGAAACATGAATTTTTATAGTTTGTACAAGTTTTATAGGTTTCACATGTTTAGAGAATGCCACCAATAATTTTGCTTTGCTCGACTCGAGATAATTATTCTTGACAAGTGCATCTGCACAACAGTATCAGTAGTCATCAGCCATTGGGAATTCTCACAAGTGTGTCGTTCTGCATTTCATTGAAATAGTTGTTCCGCCCGCTGTGAGGGACAGTTTCTCACTTCCTTTTTGCACTAAAGCAAGCCTCGTGGCCTACTTAGTTTTTAAAGAAAATAAATCCTTTTGGGAAGGTAACATGTGCCTTGTCATCATTTCCATTTTATCTCAAATTCGTATTTTACTTTATTTGCATTATCGTGGCGTACAGAAGGACAGCACTCATTATTTAAAATAAAAAACCACTAAGAATATATTGTGTCCATCTTCATCATGGAAGCCATCCCTCCCCACAGGATATGTTTTATGACATGTGAGATGCGATTTTTGACAGCATTTTGGAATATTTTTTGGCATGCATACTTCATTTGTGCATACATCAAAACTACATCTTTGTGGAACTAATTAGCATTGTGTATTCATTCCGCAGACCATGGGCAATTTGGGTTGAGGTCGGGTGTAATGCATTTGCCTTTTTTTCGTGGATGAACTATTAATGTTTTGTTTACCATTATGAGAGATTTAAAAAAAAGGATAGAAACGACTAAATTATCCTGTTTTTCAAAAGATCTCTTATTCGGTTCTATTATTATGTAACTACCTATTCATTTCACAAGTAGATGACAGAATTATTTGACGCATTCGAAGCTTTATGATTTTTGTCATTGCACTTGCAAGCCGACATGCAATCTCTGCCAAAAACTGTTTTGGGTCAGGATGCAACATTTAAAATGTCACATTATATGTAAATACGTATCTATTCGAAAGGAAAATGAAAACATGCAACTGACTAACTTTTGAAATTGAAATTGTTAGCAAAGGAGACCAAAAATTCTAGAGATGAGAGAAAAGCAATCGAATATTCCATATTATTCTACGGCCTGTCACCGATTATGTTCCAATACGAATACCAACTACTGTATGCTTATTTTATCATCACAAATTATCTATTCGCCACGCATATCGTTAAACATAAATACCAAAAAATATTAGAAAAGCACACCTTTTCAGTTTAGTCAGATCTGATCTCTTGTATTCACTTTGGAACAGAGAGTAGGTTGCACGAGAACTGAGAAATTGGTTTTTATGTATGTATTGCCCTGCCACATTGGTTCCACGCTCCATACTAATCTTGGCTAATGCCAAGATGCCAAGGTGGCTTTGGGCGAGATTGGAATTAAGAACAAGTCAAGGTGAATTTTTTGCGAGTGTATTTTATTGTATGAATTGAACATGACAGACAGGTTTGCTTAAATGTGAACGCCTTATGTAATGTCGTAACTTTTTCATGTGTCCATCCACCATACACACACATAATTACTCTAGAAAAGTTCATGCTCTGGATTGCATTATGTTGTAATAATCCTGATTGATTCCCTGTCAAAACTCTGGCAAAACATTTTTTGCGATTTGTCAAGAAAAGTGGTTTTAAGTTTTAACTCCGTCGTAGGTAAATATGCTTGATCTAATCTACCTACATATTATAGACGTAAACTACATATTAAAAAGGTAGCATTTTTTTGAGCACCAACACCGACTCGGTATAAAACAAAATCTAGATTATACGATATGAAATAGAAAACTCATAAAAAATAAACAAGTTCGGACATTTTATTATTGCTTTGCTTATTATTATTCTACTTTTTTTTGCATCCATATAGACAAACAACAAGAACTCGACCTTCCTTCACTTCGGATTGATGAAGTTGAGCCAGCAACGTCCACATCCGTTGGAACCAGCCAAATTAGTGGTAAGCCTGGATCTGCTGATTCCCGAAAGAAGTCTTCAAGTCATGGAAAAAATACGCCATCTTCTATCTCTGCTTCAGCGACACCCACAGGAGCTCAAGCAATCGCATCAACATCATCCCATGCACCGTCAGCACCATTCCCACCCCAATCAATCGCTGCTGCTCAACTCGCTTCAATGGCGACGGTGGAAGAACAAATTAAAGAGCAGCAAGATCATCCCATGTCGCATATCACAGGTGCTCGCAAGCCTTTGGCGGCCGCGAATAGCTTGACTGCTGTAGAGAAGATTCCCAAATATGGAGTGGAGACTCCGTACGAGGAAGAATTGGGACAGGTAAGAAGCATAACCTGGTTCTAAAGAAGTGGAACATTGTAAACCATGTTGCTCCTATTTCAAAATATTCGATGCTAATGATCTATATTTATAATTAATAGTTTCTTGATGAAGTGGACAAATGGGGTATGGATATCTTCCGTTTGGATGAGCTGTCCAATTGTCGGCCTCTGACTGCCGTTGTTTACTCTATTTTTCAGGTATGGGTGTAACATGACAAATGAGCGTGTAAAAATGTTTCCCGATAATTGGTCAAGGAAAAGCTTAATGCAACTACTGATGATGACATGTTAATTACAGGAAAGAGATTTAATGAAGACATTCAAAATCCCGGCCAAAACATTAGTGACATTTCTCATGACTTTAGAGGATAATTATATTCGTGAGGTACCGTATCACAATAGTATGCATGCGGCGGATGTTGCTCAGTCCACGAATGTATTACTCAAGTCACCGGCTCTCGAGGTAACCTATTATCAAAACGCTTGAAAGGAAATTTTCATTTACTGTGTTTGCTATATAGATTAATATAAAAATTCAAAAATCTCTTGTTTCCCCACCAGTCCGTATTCACAAGTCTGGAAGTTCTTGCAGCAATTTTTGCCGCAGCAGTTCATGACGTTGATCATCCTGGTGTGACAAATCAGTTCTTAGTTAACTCAAGCTCTGAGCTAGCATTGATGTATAATGATGAGTCTGTGTTGGAGAATCATCATTTGGCAGTTGCATTCAAATTACTCCAGACGGAGGAGATGGATATTCTTAGCACGCTTTCAAGAAAGCAAAGAACAACTCTCAGGAAGATGACTATTGATATGGTAAGTGGTAAAATGATTTTGATAACAGATAAAATGCTGCAACAACGTCACTGGACTTTTATTTTTAGCATTTTTTTATGTTCATAGTTGACTATTTTATTTATGATAGCTACATTGTGACGTTTGTAAAGCTTTTTTCATTGTATGTCATTGACTGGATATACCTGGGATTTCATTGTGGAAAATTACTTAAAGAATCATGTTGTCCTTCTATCTTAACTAGGTGCTGGCCACCGACATGTCGAAACATATGAGCTTACTTGCTGACCTGAAGACTATGGTGGAGACTAAGAAAGTTGCTGGATCTGGCGTTCTATTGTTGGATAACTACACTGATAGAATACAGGTAAAAATGATTCATTGCTTGACGTACTGCATGCAAATGAACATGTTGCATAGAATAGATAAAGATAAAAGTAACCGGTATTTTTTCTGTATTATTAAGGTTCTGCAAAACATGGTCCACTGCGCTGATCTAAGCAATCCAACAAAACCACTCGGATTGTATAGGCGCTGGGTGGACAAAATTATGGAAGAGTTCTTCTGTCAGGGGGACAGAGAAAGGGAACAGGTTAGGACAAAGAAAATGCAATTAATATTTATGCAGTCATTTCTACAAATAGTATCCAAACTACAATTATTGAATTCAATTTTTCGTTTAACAGGGTCTGGACATATCACCAATGTGCGATAGGCACAATGCCACAATTGAAAAATCTCAGGTATGTGTTTGCACGTCACCCCAGAATCATATTTTGTAACGAGTTGCTTAACAGAATAGAGAATCATGAATTGTTTTTACTTTAAAGGTCGGGTTCATTGACTATATCGTCCACCCGCTGTGGGAAACGTGGGCAGACCTTGTCCACCCGGACGCACAAGACATCCTCGATACTTTGGAAGAGAATCGAGACTGGTACCAAAGTATGATTCCCCCTTCACCGCCACCTTCAGCGGGCAGTGAAGATTCTGCCAAACACAATTTCGATGTAGACGTTGAAGGGGAAGGACCGGAACTAGTTGAAGAGGAGGAGGAGGAGTCACATGCCAACAACCCAGACTCTCCAAAAGAGGATAAAATCCAGTTCCACATTACGCTTGAAGAAGGAGAGAATGAAAACGAACAAATGTGACGATGTGATTCAGTCTCTTCCACGTCCTCGTCATCCAACTCATCAATCATTTCACGGCCTGCAACAATAACCACTCCTACGCCGCATACCAGTGGAACCCAGCAAGTCGTCCAACCATCCAAACTTTCGTGTTCTTCTTCAAGCGCTCGTGAAGCTACTAGGCCAAATCATCAGCACTCTGTATCTACGCACTACCATTACCAGTCACAACAATCACCTTCTCCTGCCTCTTCTTCATGTTCACCTAGTACTACCGCCGTCGCCAAATCCCACATTAATCCTGCCAAATCAACTCATCAGGTTATGAGAAATAGTAATCTCTCTTCGACGTCGTCATCATCAGCTAAACCAGAAGCATCTTCTTCCACCTCCAGTAGTAGTACACAACGCCACCAGTACCTTCGTCCTTCTAGTGCTCCATGTTCCGCCGGTCCATCTTCATCGCCTTCTAGTAGTCGAAGTGGAGGGAGTAGTAGTAACGCCCCGTCAACATCTTCTGGTCACCCGAGCCCAAGTATATACCGCCGGGTGGTGACCAAGATGAAGAATTTATGGAAGCGGTGACAAAGCAGGAGAGCGGAAGTGATATCATGATTGGCCATTGTAAAATGGATTGCCAGTATTAGGAGTATACATTATGCTTTTTCACTTTATGTGGGGATGAATTGATGTCGATGACTGTCCTAGAAATAGCTAATGAATATACAAAAAAAAAAACTGAGAAAAATCTAATCGCTTACATTTTACTGACCCAACTTATCTCGATATTTAGTGTATCTTTACCTAGTTTACAATACCGGGAAAAGTATCAACTTCTTTTTATACTCGTATGAAATAAGGAAGTTGACGTATTTTCCAAAAGGAAAAAAAATGATGTAACTGATTTGATGATGATGTTTTATGAAAAATTTCAAATTATTCAGATACACTACATGAAAAACCGTAAATATACAGCGTAAGTAGATATAAAAAACCAGAGAGCTATATATTATACAATACAACTACTGAACTATTTTGAATGTGATAAGTTATGTTTTTAAAGAAAATCCAACCAGACAAATCTTTATTTACAAGCTTACCAAACTCTTTACGAATGCAACACAGAGGTACCGAACCATCATCTTTTGTGCTAATTAATTATTCAGCTAATTTCTACTGCTATGTGTAAGAAAAAAGCAGCGTGCAGATATACTGGAAGAGACTCCTTCAATATCCTTCATTTTTATCTCCCGACGAGGAAGGACGGAAAGTACATATTGTGTGAATGAATTCATATAGGCTATACTTACATAGTTCATTTTTAACATAAATTCTTTCGTGTGAATATTATTTTTTCAATTAATTTTTATGACAAGATCCCAGGGAATTTAAATATATATTATTACAGTTCTGTCACAAATCCGATTAAAGCGGGCCTTGAATACGGAAGCAGAATTGGAAATTTGGAAAATGGCCGAAGTAATGTATGAATACGTGCATGAGGCAGAAACAGATTATTGTTGTGAATTGATTCAAATATTAGGGTATGCAGTGTAGATGTAAGGTATATATAGGAGTAGATGAAACAAGCACATTGAAAAATCTCCTTTGTCTACTGACCTTCCATTTCAATGGTTGATTACATTGGTTAATTCAACTAGTTTGTATATGAATGTACAACAAGTTTACTTGCAAAAGAACTACTCCTTTTCAGTTCTCTGTTTTACAAGACTAACAACTTTGCGCAGCTTTACATTAAAACAAGTAGAACTTTAAAACTTTAAATTGTTTACTTAGTTTTAGGGACAATCAATAGGGATAAAGGAAAATAACTGATTTGAGACCTGATGAAATTTAACCACCTTTTTAATTAAGTATATATGTTCTATATGTGTGTTAACTATACCGTGATTGTCGTTGTTCCTTGTTGCAGGCGACAAGGAGTTTTTGTAGTTCATATTATAATTAATGTAATACACAACTGTTTTTACTAGATATTTTAGCTAATAATTAATTGTTTAATTTCACTTAAACCTACACCGACTAATTTTATTGTTGTTGTTATATATGGTTTGATGCTTACAATTTTGTCAATGAAATGTATGTGCTGGTATGTAATTTTATTGATAGAATAAAAAAGTGTACATAATTTATTATTCTTATTTACAAAACAGATATATAGCATTTTATGTATGTACAAACTTAAAAGGAGTAGCTACGCTAAGAGCTTTTTATTAATACTTTATGATTATATAATTTACTTTTTTGTGTCATAAGCGTACAATAGCTAAAATATGACTCACTTGCGGAGGTTGTTAATACGAAATACGGTACATGCTCTATAGATTACCTTATTATCTGAATGTGTAATTAATTATCTTTCATTTACCTTAGTATAATTTCTCCCTCAAATACGTAAAATATTTAATGAAATATATGTGTGAAAGCATGTAGCCAAGCCATATTTAATGTGTATACTATGCTGAATATGACACTTTCACCACTCTCACTCACTTTCAAATTTTATGAGTTGGTCTTTAAATTGCGAGATTGCTATTGTACTTTCTATGTATATGTGTGTGAGCACTAAAATACTCTGCAGTTATATAATAGAACGGAGAAAGATTGAATTAACTGGGAGTTAGTTACGCTTGATGTTTAATCTTGCACGATTAATTTTCATAGTTATATATGCACACTTTCCTGTCATGCTATGTGTACAACGTTGCAGATTCCCTGGGCGTATTTAATTAGTTAATGTTGCATATTATTATTATTATTATTAGAGTCTGCGCTAACTCTTTTAAAATGCTCTCATTCTTATGCACTGTTATTGGAAAAGTACTTTATGAATCGTTATATTTTGTGCGTAAATGTTCGAGGAGGTACAGTGAAAAGTTGAATGAAAGTGAAATGAACTTTGCAAAATGTCAGCTTATTATCATACAAAGTTTTTTTTAAATAATAGCTACAGTGTACAAGCAGCACAAAACAAAAACTTTGTATTAAAAAATGATTGTTATCAACAACTTCGTTTTTTTCTGTTCTAGTCAGACTTACTTTTTGGGCAGGTTTCCAGAATGTATAAATTCTACAAGATGCATGTCTATTTGTTACTATATATTATATTATTGAATATTACTTATTATGTGTGTCACATTTAAAATAAACAAAGAATGTTTCGTTTGGGTACACTTAACATAAAGAATAAAACAAACTTAATTACATCAATAAATACAAGAAAATTGTATTGTCATTTTTTTGAGATTACACGTACATATAATATTATATACCTACATATAATAATTATGATCTGTCTTTACATTTTATTTTGTCTGTGTCGCTGACGAATGAATAAAGAAGAAAAAAAGAATGAGACATGAGCTGTTTTTTTGGTTTGCGGGGATGGATAATTTTTTGGATGCGGTTTTCCCTACTTGTTCGCTGCGCTACGATAATACAACAATTTTACGTTTATTACTGCTTAAGATGACTTGTATATTAAGCGCGAATTACTACCAAACTATATATAATTGATAAACATTTTATTGGAATACTGTACTCCTTGTGGTGATGATGACACATAAAAAAATTGTTACATATCCTTTATAGCCAATAATAGAATTTCTAGGTCGACCTATTCCGGAGAAAGAGGGTGATTGATGAACAGTTTAAAAAGTGTGCTATATTTACATTTTATGGCGGATAATATAAAACTGAAATACCATAATTTTTATTAATGATTAGAATGCCTCTTAAAACTGTAAGCATTTAACTACCTAAATGCAACACATATTTGAAATGCATACGTACGATCATCAAAAAATATATACCTCTTATATAATATAAATAGACGATTAAATAAAGTTTATCTATATATACTGTATAATAATTACATTAATATTGTTGACTTTTCATAGATGAAATTTCGGTAAAAAAAAGTTTTTTACAATCAACCATTAGACATTTTTTGAAGAAAAATCTATGCAGCGTAAATAAAAATATAGCATATTATAGTGTCGTAATGTGATCTATATTGGGAAAAGAAAAAAAGATCTGATTATTTTATTCACAATATATATACATCACAAGACGCAAAAAATACCTTAAATGGAATTATTAATTTCTTTTGATTTATGTCTGTCGAAACGCAGAGTTTTTTAAAAGGTACACGATTGTACAATGAAACACACAACAATCATATACGAAAATAAAGATTTTTAATTGTTATTCGAACTTCCGTGTAAGATATATATATCTAATATATAAGTTCTACAATCAATAATAATTTGGGTTTTTGTATCAACCAAGTAGAGTCGAGCAAGTGTTCTAAAAAAATAACAATACAGTTTGTTCAGTTTCTGTATAATTAGCGCCAGCATAATATCAGAGTACTATATGTTTAGTTGTGAAACTATATTTTTAGCAAATCAAAAGCATGATAGCGCCCAAAATACTGATCGAGTGTTGTAAATCTCGAATTTTGTCTTCAATAAGTTTGGTTCTCTACTACCAGTCGTGCGTACAGTAAACCGTTATGATGTCGCAGTAAAATTTGCTATATGACTTATTAAATGTTATATATTATGCAGAGAAATTTATAGAGGAATAATGTGTAGAGTTGACAGTTTTAGATCGAGTTCAAAGTATACTTGTATAGGGGAATTGTGTAGACACACACGTCAAGTAAATAGTGAAAGGTGTTTGCACAAACATACCGAGCTATTTGAGACTTGAATGCGATGTAGTATTTAGAGTAAAAGTAAGTAAAGCTAGCAGTTAAAGTTGTATTCAATAGAGAAACGAGGAGTTTGAAGACGTGTTCGAGCAGCGTTTTGGAATCACGTGGTAAATTTTTTGTTGTTGTGTTGTTGCTTTTTGTTAAAACTTAGCCGATAATTGAAGAGAAGAATGTATAAAGATGTAAATTACTTGTAGATCGAGTGAGTTTTGTAGAGCGCTATTTATCATATATAGAAAAGAATTATAGTGAGTATAATATACTACATAATTATTATTTAGATTACTATATATCAAATCCAAACAAAAGAGAGTCTAAAAACTGAACGGAGAACAAAGATAAAAATGAAATAAAGGTTTTATTGAGAGAAAATTGTGGTTTTGCAGAGACCTGTTTATTGCTCGTCATATTTATATTTATATCCTCATTTTAGTAATAAAAGCATAATAAATCTCCATCCTCAGCCATGATACTGAATTTTTGCTTTCATACAGATTTGTAAATTCAGTCTTGTGGGTGTGTTTTTTAGTGTACGTGGTGCATATTCAAGTTGGTTTTAATTGGCGTGTGCTCCTCTGTGGAGTCTGGAATCGAGTTAAAGGATTTAGCTAATGCGTTGTCCACTGATAATATTGTGTCGGGTCAGTTTAGCAATTTTGTTGCGTCGATGAGCATCAATATTAGCAGCTTATTTAAGGTTTATATGGCTTCAACGGATTCAACCTTTCATTCAGCATTCCATATTCATACTTCAGATTAATATTTCATAAATAATTTATTATCATATCGGGATTGTAAAAAAACTGCAAGATATTATATTCATGAGATGATGCCCGAAGGGTAAACATATCAGCTTCAACTTTTCAAGCTCATATATGTGCAACTTTTCAACAGTAAGTTAAATGCCCACTCGGAATGTCAAAATAATTAAAATCGTTCATGACTTGCTGGATGAGAATGGAAAGTAGGAGTGAAGCCCACAACAGAATGCATAATATAAATTGACAAAACTGTGACCTTGAATCCATTTAGACATGATCTGGCAAAACTTTGAATTTCCACAATGAGGAGGTATATTATGCCTTTCTCTTGCATATTATTGCTCAAAAAAACTGGAACCAACATACATAATATTATGTAGTATTCAACTTTATGTGAGACGCATAGTAAGTAATAAAGGTAAAAGGAAAAGGGTTGAACACTGAGACAACAAAGGAGGCAATAGCACGAGCACACACCTCTACTCGACTCGCTGCCTTGCTATGCTATGGCATTTTTTCTTCGAATTGAAATGAACCATGGAACTTACTAGAGGGAATGCAATGCAATGGAATGAAGCGTATTCCTTCCTACAGACTAGGCTACGCTGAAATGGAATGAGTTTGGATCGCGTGACAGAAAAAGCTATTTATGTATTGTTAGGATATTTGGGCATGAAATATTGAAGTGAAGACGAGAAAGAAGCTTGCTTGTTTTTCACATTTCCATCCACTTGTTGTCTGGTTTCCTCAAGTTGATGTTCGCCTTCTCAGAATAACAATCGTTAAAATCAAAATAGTAAGACTTGATCGTTTGGCTTGACAGTTGGCAAGTTGGTTTTTTTGGTTCTGACAGTTCACAATTAATTTTGAAAAGGTAAGGCCGATTATTAAATTTTGGGATTCATGAATATCTACTACCGGCATTTTAATTAGGTTTGGCATTTACTTGCAAGTTGTGTTTGTGCAACTCGTTCACATGATTTCTTAAATGTGCGTATGTCATTTGAAAAGGAAAAAAGGAAGGCATTTAGGAACCTCGTATTTACTTTTTTAGGGTGTGATCATGTGTGATGTCATGGTGGAGTGAGATTTAATTTAATCTTATCAAACTCATTTGATGATAGCGGTGTAAATATGACTGATGACATACAACAGATCCTAACTCAAAAATACCTTGGACGTGAATGACAGTTCATGTTTGTAGTAAAAACAAATATCTGTTTCAATAAAAATTCCTTGAACTCCATCACGTTGCCAAATAATTACATACTTAAAGTTTTCCAAATTTTAAACAACCAACTAGATTTGTGGGTATTCATTTTCATTACTCATTATTACAGTAGTGTTTTTCCTTTTTTTCTTGGTCGACAACAGAGTTTCCGGGAAGAAGCTGTCTCATCCTGTAGTGAAGTGAATCATGGCTCCAATTGTACTAGCGTATTGGGATATTCGTGGGGTAAAGTCAATTATAGCTTCAATTTGTTTCGCGGTAAAAATGAGAACTAAACATCATGAACCCTACGAATTAATAATCATATCAAACGTATTTTATCTTGTAGCTGGCTCAGCCAATCCGTCTTTTGCTGGAGTATACAGGAGTAGAATGGGAAGATAAGCAGTATGCATGTGGACCGGCTCCTGACTTTGATAAGACTTGTTGGTTTGGAATTAAAGAATCGCTCGGGTTTGATTTTCCAAACGTAAGAATGAGATTCACAAATGAAATACTTGTAGCCTACAAATTCAATAGCATAATTAAAATATAAATGATTATCACAAGTTTATGTATTCATTTTTAGCTTCCTTATCTGATTGACGGGGACACCAAACTCACACAAACTCAAGCAATTCTACGGTACATTGCCCGAAAGCATGGATTACAGGGAAACTCAGAAGAGGAGCAAATCCGGGTTGATGTCTTGGGTTGGAAGACATTTTATGCACTTGCAAATATATTAAAAAACTGAAAATGAGTTGTTTATGCAATGGGCAATCATATAATTCTACATTTTTCTTTTTCAGCTGGCGAGTGGGCTGATTTTAATTCTCCATTTGTTGGAATGTGCTATTCTCCTGATTTTGTGAGTCAACTTTTTTTAGCATGTAGTTTAATTAATTTATGCAAAAAAAAACTACTAGTCACTCAATAAAATATTTTCACACAAATTTTATCAATAGGCTGCCAAGAAGGATAACTATTTGAGTAACGTACTTCCAGGAAAGCTAAAAAGATTTTCGGACTTTTTGGGTGACCGTCCATATTTTGCCGGAAACAACGTAATGCAGTTTTGAAATGTGTAATTTTCCTGTAATAGTGACACTGACAATTATTTGTGAGAACTCAATATGGGTATTTTGAATTTACAGGTCACTTTCGTTGATTTTCTAATGTATGAAATGTTCGATCAACATAAACTTTTGGAGCCGACTTGTCTGAAAAATT
>JAQIXW010000101.1:0-51848 GCA_034700685.1 Willowsia buskii | reverse complement strand
TAAAATAATTTTTTTGTCACAATTCCCTAATGTGCATATTTAGGGAATTGTGACTTTTGAGAATGTGTCGGACTACCGGCAATGCAATGCCCAGTTCAATACCTCCACTCCACCGCCACTACTTCCTTCCACTTTCAGTCTGACTACAGCTACTACTGGACAACTCGACTGGACATGTACCACTGGTTGTTATATAATCACAAGAAGTAGTAGTTGAATGGGCGGAGGAGAGAAAATAGTTGAGAAATATGTTGGCCGAAGCTGCACCAACATTAGTAAAAAGGCTAACAACAGAAAAAATATCTTTTATTATGGTCCATTTTTTATAACCTTAAGTCCTGCATATTTACTTCTTAATTACAATGCAATGGCAAGATAGCAGATACGGAAGAAACAAACGCGATGGTGACATAATGAAAAGTAAACTGACCAATGGTCAAGTCTACTGGGAGATGGAAGTGCTCGTAGTTTTTCACTAACTTCCAGGCAACATCAACAAACAACCGGAACAAGAAAAAAGTCAGTCAACCTTCTGCTTTCTCCTTTTCCCTGACTTTGGCTTTCGCTTATCTCATCATTTATTAAAACGCCGGCTGTACAAGCAGGAAAGAATGAGAATGAGAATATTTAGTGGAGACCATTCTCTCTCTCTCTCTTTTGGAGTAGTAGTCAACTGGAAGGAAAAGTAGTTTAGCGTTCTTGAAAATTAAATATTCGTTGCATAATGCATGCGACACGGCTACCTGCCTTTGTGATGGACAGAAGCATTCATACATTTTCCCTCTTGAAAATAAATGTCGTCATATGTCCTTGTCTGTCGACTTGGCCGCAATTAGAGCAGCATAGAATGGCTTACGTTTAATTACCCTGATGGAATTTTTATTGGCTAGTATTTTAATTAAATAAAGAGAAAATTGAAGATTGCAATGGGACAGGAATAAAAGTGATTACAAAAAAGTTGTGAATAAATAAAAGAGACTATTTTTCTTCTGTATCAAAAATAGCTATCCAGAATAAAGCATTGAATAAAGCTATTAAAATTTTTATCATCGAATGCTCATAAAAACTAGGTGGAAGGAAGGAAGTAAGGTATACGGTATACATGAATGACGCAAAAGCCATTAATTTCATGACGCATGTCTAAAATTATGAAAAAAGTAAAAACATGAGTGACATGATTCACATGATCGTTCATTTATTTTGATGAATGGCCAGGCCAAGAGCAAAGATTAGAGTTATTTTAATTTTGGGTTATATGAAATGAAACCAATAGAGGGCACAAGTTCTGTCCAGAGGTTGACTGGAGAAAACAAGACGCATTTTACAAGTTAAATACTCATGTAAAAGTTCATGGTAATTAATTTAGTGAACCTTGCTTTCTCCACGACATTAAAATGTTTTGCTTCATATCTGAAAATCTCGTTTCTGCAACGCAATATGCCATTTATTGCTAATAGTGAAAGGTCCACCGACAACTTCCACACAAACTGCAACTCTGACAAGAAAAGAAACGGGTAGCGGAAGAGGAAATGGAGAAAAATGCTTGCTTGCATGTCACAGTGCGGTTGGTGGAAAAGTGGTGGTGTGGTGAGTAGTGGTGACAAACAGCTTATATTTTTGGGTTTCATTGTCCATGAAATTTGAATGTGGTCAGGTAAAATGCAACATTGCAATTCCATTAGCTGTTGACTTTTATTTGGAAAATTAACATGGGGAGTAGACATTAATCTTTCATCAGTTGTTACACCCCATGAGACAGATTAAAGTAATGAAAGTGATTAAGTCGTTAAGAGAGCAATAGGTAAACAGAAATGCCACTTAATATGCGTGATTGCCATTTTCGACGAAAAATTCTTTTGTACTGATTTAAGAGGAAATTGCACAGGAGATTTGTGCTCACTAAAATTTCAATGGGAATGACCTGAAACTTCAGTTGTATTTTTTCTGTATTTCATGATTTTTATAAGCAATATTTTAGCAATGGTCCATATGGAACGGGAAACGAAATGAGACAAGCGACAAGCGTAACGACAAGGAAAGAATAATTTACACGAAAATGTTTTTCATATAGCTTGAGTCGCAGAATCATTTTTAAAGGCATACAAAATTAATTGATTCGAAATTAGTGGTTCGTTTTCTCCGTGTTTGTTTGTACATACCTGGACACATTGTTCCTGTAGCCTGTCTTTGGCCGAACATTGTGCACCACCTGAGGCAAGCTGGAGAAGACGTAGTAGGCAGACATGGATCTCTCTAGACTTGGCCTGTGACCCTTTCCCCCCTCTCCTCCTCCAGCAGTAGTGCTACTCCCGATGCTCGACTTGTTCCCGGTCGCTATAGTGTTCGACCTGGTGAGTGTACCGTTTTCTTCCTTTCCATAGCCGCGTCTCCCCCCTGAGCCACCTCCACTCCTCCCATCAGAGTTATTATCACCCACAGACTTTGTACGCTGAACCAACTCGGATGTTGTAGTGGCCGTCGAAATTTTGTGATTGCAAACTTTCTCCGTTTCCACCATGGTTTCACTGTCACCACTAATCTATTTTTTAAATAATTGTTTTCTTAATTCCCAAAGCAAAAATAGCAATGCTAGCTGATTCCAATAATTTTGGAAAACGATGTCTCCATCAACATTCCCACTGCCTCCAGCTTTCTTCGAATTCCAAAACAAACTATATTTTCTCCCAAGTGATCACACACCCGCCAAAAAGTCCTGACGCAAAAGTCACCACCACTCACTCGCACAGAGTTTTTGCAAATGCTTTGTTCAGGTGCCTGCTCTCCAGAAGGAATCATTCTCTCCCTCTCTTTCTTCTCCTTAATCACATCTTTTCTCCAGCAGCCTTGTTTACACCACTTAAACACAACCAGTAATTCACGCCATGTCTACAAGAGTGAAAGTCTTACCGCACATGTCACCATTGCAAAAAAAAAAACTTTCTCGTCGCCATTCAGAATACCTTTCTATTTACCATCTAAACTAGCTTATAGCACAACAAACACATAAATAAATCGTTTGCAGTTTCCATCATAATATTTTTCATGGCAACCTTTTTACGATTGTCATGATTATTATATATACACCATAATGCACACACAAACAAACAACCTCGAAGCGAAAAAGAGAAGGCAGTGATTTTAGCGGTCACTACTGGTCACTTAATCTCTTTTATGCAAATTGCTAGCATATATTTTTTTACAGTCTGGATATATTATTTACGTTGTGAGTCTACCACCACCACAACCACCACTTGAAAACCAAGTATTTGAGTCAAGGCATTTTTTCTCACGTTTTTTATGCATTTTTCTCCAACTTCTCTCCATATATAATTTTATTGGCCACTTTTATAACAATAAACAGCAATAAGGTGATAATATGCTAATTTTTTTCGAGTTCTTTCCTCCACCTAAACTTTACTCCTATGTACATATTTTTTCTTGGTCATTGACGAAGATTTGATTTTTTTTTGTTTCTTGTGTTGTGTGGTCAATAATATTAATAATGATAATAGTACACATAGAGAATAGGTGATCATGCATGAATGAAAGAGAATAAAATGCATTGCTTTCCTTATTGAATTGAATATATCATTAATAGGTAGGGTGGCAGAAGGGAAATGATATTTAGTGCTTTGCTGAATGCATGCAGAAAAAAAGGATAAAAAAGCGGCATTCATCATCATCATCATCTTTCGTCACCTTTTCTTATTGCAGCCTTTCTGCCGCTGTTGTGTCGATCAAACGATTACATTAGAAATCCCTGCTTTCTTCAATGTTTCTATGGCTTTTGTACCCATACAATTCATGAACAGGTAGGGAGTAAAAGGAGGGAAGGTGGTGGGGAATGTTTTTGTTCCTTTCTTCTGGAGAGAAAGACCAAGTCAGGAAAGAGGGCGATAATAGGATGTACGCATGGTATCCTGAATGGATAGAGCGTTCATGGTGAATGGCTTAATAAGTTGGGGGAATTAGCTGAAAGAGAGAAAGTGCCAGGTAATCAGAGAGAAATGATAGGATATTTGTGACGCCGTGAGTGTACCTTCCCTCGGAATGAATTTTCATTCTCGCTGAGTGAAAGAAGGCTAATGTCAGGTAGTTATATGGCGCATTAAGTATGTAGCACTTCTTTTCTTCAATGTCTGCCGTGTCAAGTGGCATTTTCTAATTTTCTATTAATGCTCATATGCAGAACCAAGTACAGTAATGATTTTTAATGATTCACAGCAACGATTAGTTTTAGAAAAGGAAAAAGTGCTTAAAGGAAGTCTTGAGGTAATCATGGTAATGAATGGTGTATTATGTGTTGTATATTCATGTTTCATGAACTTCTATGAAATGTATGAGCTTTCACAGTACCTATTGTCGTGTTCGTCTATACAACTGCATACTCGAGAAAGTGTTCTTTCTACTTCACTTTCTTTCTTCCTCTCAGGTTTTCTTTAGAGAGAAAAAGTTACCTGTTGCATGCCATCCAAAACGAGAGAGTGCTGTTGGAAAGTGATATTTAAAAGGAAAAGAGTAAACTTTAAGTATTTTGCTAAAATAAGTGGTATAAGTGCAAAAAATGGCGAAAGCTAATGAATTATTCATATTATTTCATGTGCATTTTCCTTTTTTTTTAAGTCAGCATATAAATGTTGTCATAGTAACCATTTGCATTCTAAAACCTTCTCTGCTTCTTTTTATCCTTTTTATGTTTTCCTTGGAACAAAAACAAAAATATGCAAAAGTTAACTGCAGCATTCGACCCCGTCACCTTTTCTAACCGTCAACGTCAAGGTTATTCACTCTTCACAGTTTCCTCTCCGTCTTCTCCACCTATATCTATATCCACCTATATATATGCTTCTTATGCGTCTCCGGTCTGCTGCCCACAGAAAAAGAGATGCTGATCATTGATGATGATGATAACGTCGGTACTGTGGTTTGGAGGACAATGGCAGCTAACGACATTATTGCATGCATTTTATATAATATATCATTCTAGATGCAATAAAACAGTTGGGGTTGCCACATACACATGTAAATGGTCTTTGTTCTATTGTTTGTGTATGTGTTTCAGATGTCGACAAGGAATATGAATAGAAGTGTGTAGAGACTGCAGTCACAGGAAAAGAAGGAGGGAGCTACTTTGGCAATGACATTTTTTTGGAAACTGATGTTTATGTAGCGATAGGGATGGAAGAGAGGTAACTAATAGGAGGATTTTGACCTTACTTGGTTTGTTGCTAAAAGGATTACTTGGCAGATTTAATATTGCCAACTTATGTGATGGATTTGATATTGGATAAAATTGATGAAGAAATAATTCTTTATAATTTCTAGATGTAGATGGAATAAACCATTGAAAGCATTTGAAACAGCTAGCCGAATTTCATCAAGTTTTTAATTTATGAAGTAGTGCATTTGAGATTCAGCACGTCAAATTACCCCACTGCACTGAATTTCAACCTTAAATAGGTACGCTAAATTACATTACGAGACAGGTACGATTAAATGCTTGAAACTTAAAAAATTCATGAAATCCATTTTAAAAAAACATGTGTAAAAAATTATGTGACATTTTACATTCTTCATGAATTATGTTAAACTAAATCCTTAAAATAAAATTATTAGTGCAGGTATTTAACTAGATATAATTGCGATTATTAGTCATAAATTTCATCATAGTCAATAGTGGAAAAATGAAGATTATAACTCGAAAAATGTTTTATGTACTGTGGCATGACGATTCAAGTATTCGTGGTTTTCCTTGGTCCCATCCCAGGCGAGGAGATTTCCTCAATAGAGCTACACAAGTCTTATATAAAATTTACTCAGCTATGTTCTCATCAAGTCGTTCACTCTCAAACAAGGAAAGACTCATTTCCTATTTCACGGTGAGAATATAGCACATGGCCCATGGTAATGTGAGTTCTCAGTTTAAAGAACTTTTGGGAATATATGAGCTGTGAAAGCAATTAAAATGATTAATCGCTTACAATTATGCAAGCAAGACAGTCGATACATTGAGTTTCTCATGCATACATACCTCAATTTAGACTGCATAAACTAACATGCATTTCATTTTTAATTACTAAAACCGGAAGGTACTTTAAGGAGTTCTCGACGAGATGACATGTGAGAAAATAGGCTGTCCTCACAAGTTAAAAAAAAACACATTATCTATTTGATTTGGCTTTGTTTTTTATCATCCCACCCACACGAATCCCATCATTACATTTGTTGACCACATCTCTCTCCTGTCTGTAAATACTGTAATCTCTACTCTGCTGCATACATGTAATATGAGTAGTCTTTGTTCATTTCCTTTAGCTCCAGCTGACTGTCAAAGTCAACTTGAGCTATTTTTACCTTAGAAACAATTGATTCGCTAATTTATCTATCGTTTTTACCATCTAATCGCAGGGCAGGGATGATAAGGTGATAGGCTTATTGCCGGCGTTGTTATTGTCTGTGGAAAACAAGTCATCAAACTATACTATGACAACTTAACTGGACAACCGTGAGATACAAAATGCAGAAGTGATTTACGGCCAAGTTATGTGCTCATCCTGTGAAGCAATAAGAAAGAAAAATAATCTCACCGAGAGGTTAAAAATCAAGGCTAAATCATCATTTTTACTTTCCTTCTAGATAATGTAAAAGATACCAATACAATTTACAATTGTCAGTTTTACAAATTTGCTTTAAAAAGTATATCCCGGTCATATTTTAGTACTTTTGTCATCGGTAATTAGAAACCTATTCTTCCATAACAACCTGGTTTTTTGGGAACTGGAAACAAAGGACGTGAATTAATCTTCCAAAATGAGCTGTAAGTCTAAAAATAATTATAGTTTTTACTGTAAGTGTGCGTTATTCAAGAATCAAGAAATTCGCATAATTAAGCAGAATAATGGATGATCTATATCGCGATCACGATCGTCACGCTAAACCAACTATACTCACTGGATTTACTTTTTTGTAACTTTTCCTTTTCTTAATTGCGTGATGCGCAGTCAGCAGTCAATTTGAATTTATATATCACGCAAACCCTAAAAACGAGGACGCAACGATAATATAATTAATGAATGGTCGTAGCCATTGATGTTGTTGCTACTGCAGATTTGGTATATGTATACGGTTGTCAAAAGCGTTGATTAAGATTACGATAAGTTCAAGAGTCTTTACAATCTGTATACGAACAGTGACAGTAGTATGACTTGTTGGTTGGATGAGTCGAAAGTCCAACAAAGAGGTGAATGATGAGAGTTTATGGCTTATCGATGTTTTCAACCTATCCTACTTCAAGTTAGGTCAACAGGCAGCTGAGCATTACAAAAACACTCAATGCGAAGCAATAATAGCGTTAAAATATAAGATGTTTAATAATCATACATGCAACTAATGTTTTGATTGGGCTGCAGTCAGGCAAGTGGGATGGGTTTTTTTTATAGATATTTGATAAAGTCAAAAGTGAGTCATACAAACATTCTTTATCAATAGGTTGTTTTCAATGGGGAAAATAAGATAAATAATTGATTAAAGATCCAACTCTTTGGCACAACAAGGTTGACATTTTTTGCATGGCTAATTCTGCGACTGGTACTGGTGGCAACGGCAACGTAAAAAGGAATACTAACTTTTAAATATTTTTTGTAACTTTTTTTTGTGTTTTGAAGTTTTTAACCCTCTGAGTTGAACGCAATTTTTTATTATAGACACAGGATTAAAAAGCAGTTGGAAATTTTTTCTTAAATCATCAGCAGTCTCTTCAGCGAAGGACACGATGAATCGCCTGCTACGCTTTGATGGTCGAGTTGTGGTGGTGACAGGGGCTGGAGGTGGTTTGGGGAAGGCGTATGCACTCCTGTTTGCTGATCGCGGTGCATCCGTTGTCGTTAATGATCTTGGAGGGAGCGCCCAAGGGGATGGCAGTAATCAGAGAGCGGCGGACACTGTTGTCGAAGAAATTGTGAAGAAGGGAGGGAAAGCGGTGCCAAACTATGACTCTGTCACGGATGGAGAGAAAATCATAAAAACTGCGGTTGATAGTTTTGGAAGGATTGACATTCTGGTGAACAATGCAGGCATTCTGAGGGACAAGACCTTTATCAAGATGACTGAACAAGACTGGGATTTAATTAATCAAGTTCATGTGAAAGGAGCATTTAAGACCGCTAAGGCTGCTTGGGATCATTTCAGGAAACAGAATTATGGAAGGATCATCAACACCGCCAGTGTTGCTGGGCTCCTGGGAAACTTTGGACAGGCAAATTACTCAGCAGCAAAATGTGGACTTGTTGGATTTTCAAACACTTTGGCTAAAGAAGGGGCTCGCTATAACATTTTTACTAATACTATTGTTCCTATGGCTGGGTCACGACTAACTGAAAACATTTTGCCTCCTGGTAAGCGATAAATACGCTGTAGAAATTAATGTTTCGGTAAAGATGCTAATAAATTCTATTAATGTTTTTAACTAGAACTGCATTCCGCCTTGAAGCCAGAACTGATCGCTCCAGTAGTCGCTTGGTTGTGCCATGAAGACTGCGCTGAAAATGGGGCTGTGATCGAAGCTGCTGCTGGATTCGCTACAAGATGTAAGCACCTTTACGTAATTTTCAATTGCTCACCTTTTCAATCCAAACAAACAATTCATGTTCTATAATCAAATGTTTGAATAATAATAGACCGATGGCAACGTGCTGGTGGAGCTGTACTAAGAAACAACCTTTCCGAAGACGTGAGCATTGAAAATGTCCGTGATAAATGGACTCAAATTACAGACATGGAAGCAAACAGTGATTATCCAACTGGTCCAGAAGAAGCCATGGGTAAATTTATGGATGCTCTGCGACTCCAAGAAAAAGGACTCGGGGATTCAAACTCAGTGACAAGGTCAAATCTGACGGAAGTTACGTTCCCGGAGAAAAAGCACAAGTACCAAGTGAACGACGCCATTCTCTATGCACTTGGATGTAAGTCAGTAGTTAAAAATCAACTTTAGTTTTTATGAAATTTACATGACATGAAACTTAAAGCTGTGATTTTCTCTAGTGGGCGTTCACCTAAATGACCCTGAAGGAATGAACTATTTATATGAAAACTCTGACGATTTCCGCGTTCTACCCACGTTCCCTGTCGTGCCTGCGATGGCCTGTATGTATGATGTTCTCAACTTTCCCAGTCTAAACGTCGACTTAACCCAAATCCTCCATGGCGAACAGTACGTGGAACTTCTAAGACCGCTACCTTCTGATGGAGAAATCACCATGAAATCTGAAGTTGTTGACGTACTTGACAAAATATCGGGATGTGTTTACGTCATTAAAGTGACTGGAGAAGATGAGCAAGGTCCACTCTTTACAACAGAATCCCATGTCTTTGAAGTTGGAAAGGGGAAATTTGGGGGAAAGAGAGACACCGATAAACCCATGAGTAGACCCATTGCTCCACCAAAGCGTGAACCCGACGCAGTTTTGGAATACAAAACGGACGAAGGACAAACTGCATTGTACCGCTTAAGTGGAGACGCCAATCCACTTCACATTGATCCCAACTTTGCTCAAATGGGAGGCTTCTCCAAGCCCATTCTTCATGGTTTATGTACGTATGGGATTGCAGTGAGATTGATCCTTAAGAAATATGCAGGGTCGGATCCCAAGCTGTTTAAAGCGGTGAAAGGAAGATTTTCAAAGCCGGTGATTCCAGGAGAAACGCTTCAAGTGAGAACATGGAATGACGGGAACAGGATACCTTTTGAAGTGAAAGTCAAGGAAACTGGACAAACTGTCATTTCAGGAGGATATGTGGATCTTGTCGCTAATCAAAAGGCAAAACTTTAAGTCAAAAACGTGCGGCATTCTTCTTATTGACAATCGACATGTCTATGAATACTGTCACGTTGTAAATTTTCTTATGGATACTCCTCATATCATGACGTGGTTTATCTGTACACAAGTAAAAACAAAAAATAAATACCAATTTGTCTTTCTTTGTTACCATTTAATTTCACGTGTTTTCGTCGGGCGAAGGTAAATTTATTGATGTAGGTAGTCTCACTTAAACTGATAACGAAACTGTGATAGTATTACAGTTCACAGCTAATACATACCATTCTATGTTACCTTAACCTGTTAATAATGCATAGTGCATCTTTCATTTGCATTGCGCAGATCTATTATTTAAGTGAACACTTACAACTATGTACTGTGACGTCAGTGGCAAAAAAGAAGGGAATGCATTTATGCACCAATAAATCAAGAGATGACAACATATCTTGAATTTTTTAGTTAAGGGAATGAATCCCAGCATTCCCAACTGAAACTCATAGGCGTAAATGCACAGGGAGTCATTGAAACCGTGTCTAGTAAGTAAATTAATTATACACATTTTGAATCGAAAAACCTCGAATATCGGGCCATTCTTTAATTTGCGTCTTTTTTGTTTTTAAAGTGCTAGTAAGTTCCATGCATTGAACATAACATAATGTCGTCGTCATCGTCAGTAGCGAATTCCCAAGAATGTCTCTTTTGTTACCAAGTGTTTCCTTCTCTTGAAAAACTGGAGGAGCATTTAAGCTTGCATACCGGTGAAAAACCTTACTTTTGTGAGAAAATGCACGGTGTTGAAGAGAGTGGCAAAAGAAAAGGGAGCCTGCAAAACAAAAATAAGCGCTGCTTGATGGAATTCAGAACCGAAGAAGATCGGACACTTCACGAGAGCTATGCCCACGTGTACAAAAGCCCGGTTGGCCCGTGTCCAGGAGGCTGTGACTGTGCTGGAAGAACGATTTCAGGAAGAATCTTTCTGCGTCCTAGAAGAAGGCTTAGATTTGATGATGAAGATATGAACAACAACCGGAACAACAACAGAAACAACAATGTAGTATCCACAGCAATCACCCGCATAGAGTGGAGACCAGCCCGCAAGTATTAATTAGTGTTTAGTTTAGTTAAGATTTCACGTGCTTAGTATTTACGCAGTTAAAAATGAGGAGTAGAATTTTAAAATGCAATTAGTAGTTCGTAAAACAAACATTTTTCGTACAAATATAATATCAGTTGGATGAATTTATTAAACTATAACAGTAATCATTATTTTCACAAATGTCTTCATAAAAATCAACCAAATTTCTGTATTTTTTTGTTCATCAGTCGAACACAGTAAATAATTATGAAATTAAATAAGATTAAACTACAATTAATTACATAAGATAATTTCAACATGTATAATATATTCTTTGTTGTTGTTGTTGGAGCATCAATCATTTATCACCACTCTACATACACAAAAAAGACAATATGATCGTCATCATTGTCAACCTCAAGTGAAAATTTTAACAGTCAATCTTACACACACAACAGAACAAGAGAACAGACAAACCCACAAACTGAACAAAAAAGTGAAGCTTTACAATTAGCTATTACATATAGTACCATGATGATCATTTCATTAGGCCGAGAACAAGGATTTACATAACAGATAATAAGTGAAAAATGAAAGAAAGAACATTACAACTGACTTGACTCTGGTAAAAAGTCATATTTAAAATGCACAAAACTCGTCAAACGGTCAACCCAAAGTTTAAAGGGGAAAATTATTAGGGACTGCATACTGCATAGATAACAAAAAATTCGCTGCTCCTTCTCATGGCATTCCCTCATCTTTTAAAAATGCGAATAGCTTTCTGGATTGTTTGGTTGTTGTTTTTTATTTGTTATACGTTAATTATTTAGAGAAATAATTTATTTAAGTTTCTTGGCGCTTAAAACGGCTTCGTATTTGGACTTGCTGGAATGCCAAAGCATGAATGGAATGAAGAGAGGTGGCAAAGACATGATGGCGAATGCGGCCCAATCCAACTAAACATGAAAGAAATCAAATTACACAATTAAACACTGTTTTCATGAAATATGATTTTTCCAAGGGAGCTACTATTCTACTTCTTCTAATCTTCTACTCACCAAGTGGGGGGAGAAACGCTTGTCGAATTCCCTGAATGGGGCGATGTAACCTTCACCAGGTTCACTGGAGAATCCTTGGAGAACCTGCACCAATATAAATTAAATACACATATTAAGCTAATGTTAAACTACTCGGGCCATGACTACTATTACTATTTAATTTTCTCATTTATTCTTACCTCTTTGGCCTCATCCCCTGAAGCATAACTAACTTGAGCTGCGGTAAAATTGTAGTATCCAAACTTGAGTGGCTTCACAACCAAAGTATGCGTGACATTAGCATTGGGTGCAATTCTCCCCAAGCCGACCTCAGTTTGTCCTCCAACAACCTTAAAGTCCGGTCCGAACGAGGTATCCTTCAGTAGAACATTGGTGGCAGTGACGGAGCCCACGTTGAACACACTGTACTTGATAACCACATCCATATTCTCGACCACATACTTGTTCAGCAACTGTTTCGACACGAGAAGACGGGCAGGTTCTTCCGCACCGGCACCACTGTTCAGCGTCCCTTGCTGAGTCCCTTGGGATGCAGGCTCAGCGTTCACCAGGAGAAATGTCGCTAGTGCGACAAGCACAGCTGTCACACTGTGTCTACCGGCTGTCCACTTCATTTTCAAACCTGCAACAAAAAACATCACAACCAATTAACCCAAAAACCTATACCACTTTTCTCCAATTAAAAATTACACACTGTAAAATTCCCTTTAAACTCGCAATCCAAAATATTTAATTCTCAGAAAAATATTCACCTACCAAAATAATTAACTTTTAATTCTAAAAAGAGAAGTTCAGAAAAATGCGGCTTCCTCAGGTGAATCGTGTGTGCAAAGTGGATTGACTTTACGGAGTGGTCGACAGCAGAGAGGAATATACAGAGAAAAAGCTTGCCTGTCTATTTTTTTTGCCGACGGATAAGAGATGGGTGATCTTCTACATTCTACACTGTCAATATATCAAACGTGAACATCTCCTCAACTGTATGCTTAACCCTTTCGTTTAGAGCACTGGTGCTAAAATACACTGACTATTTTCGTCTTTTTTGAGCTATGTGAAACCATTGTATGTGGCATGAGGGAACATTGCAACGCGAGGAGATGCAATGCTGTTGGTGGTGGAGTGGTGCCTGTTGCAAAGGCCTCTTGTTGGACGGCTAGTGGGAGAGTGCCAGCACAGCAAACAATCTGAAACAACTCATCACGACGACATCATCATCGCCATCGCGCGGGTAACAACCAGTTCAACTTGCTCGTCTGTGCTCTGCAACGAGGAGCGTGTCAGCGGATCATGTGATCAATGTTTACATTTTCTCAAGTCTTGGCCGGGCTGAGGGAGGGAGGTGAAATGAAAAATAAGGCAAATGCATCATGAGGTGAGCTCTTTGTTTCGGGTGTTTCAGAATTCAGAGAGATTAATAGTAAATTGGATAAGCAATTAGTTAATTTTGTTGGAGAAAGCGTTAAGGGGAAGTTGATTGTTGCAAGTAGGTACTGTTGGGAATTTGATTTGAGAAATGTCAGTGTCAAGGATGGCGTGGGTCATGCGTCCAGGTTTGGCAACTGCGAAGGTGCTGGCAGGAGGATGCGGAAATCAAAATGGGGTGGGAGTAATGAGGAGTTGCGGGGTGATGGGTAGTAGGGGATTTAAGACGGGTCAGGTCAGTTGGATGGAATCGGAAACTGCGAGTGCCAATACTCAGGTGTACCAAAATCAGACGAGAATGGAAAAGAGTAAGTTTAACAAACTCAGTATTAAAAACGACAAATTAAGTATTTCCTTGTTCTTTTAGTTTCATTTATCATCTTATTAAAAGGTTAATTTCTTGTTGATTTTGCTTGCAGCGGTGAACAATGTCACGTTAATGGGCCGAGTTGGTGGTGATCCTCAGAAACGCGGAAATCAGGAACACCCGGTGATCGTCTTTTCAGTTGCTACGCACTCAAACTACAATTATCAATCAGGTAAATACTATGTTTATTTTTTATTTCAAGCTAGTCGTTCAGTTGTCATGTCAGTCATAATTCATTAAATTCTCGCCTCGTTTCTTTTAAAAGGTGGAACTCTCCAGAAAACGGACTGGCATCGGATCTGCGTCTTCAAGCCTTATCTCCGTGATACTGTGTACAAGTACCTGAGCAAAGGACAACGTGTCTACATCACTGGCAGAATCTCTTACGGGGAGGTCAAAGACGAGAACGGGAATGCTCATACGACAACTAGTATTATTGCTGACGACGTCATCTTCGTTTCATCCCCGGGTGCTGGAAGTAATGCTGGAAAATATGCGGAGGATGAGGTCGATTAGATAACTTCGTAATCATTAAATGTATATTCTACTATTTTTATGATCCTTTTCTTCCAATAACTACATCCTGTTTTGTGATCTCGCTAATCAAATCGATCGATCTTTTCGCACCATCAATCAATTTTTAAGATGTAGTGCCAGCCATGTAGGGTTCCTAGTTCATAGTATTTTTTTGTACTTTTGCTGATATTGTAGTTCAATGTGAAGCTCACTTTCACAGAATATATGTAAATGAAATGAAAAGTATGAGAACTGAAATAAATGACAAATAATTTCCACAAATATGTCACCGTCATGTTTTTGTCTTTCATTTTCTTTTCTTTTTTTTCTTATTCATCTTTTTTTCTCATCAATGTCATGTTACAATATTATATAATTGGGTTTTTGTTTTTATCATCATCGCTTCCCTTTTCTCTTGTTCATTCTGCTAAAAATCGCGTTATTTCTCTCTGTATAATATATATTTATAATAATATATTATTTTATATAGCATCATCGTCAGTAATAATAGTATTTATAATATATGTGCAGTAATATATCATCATACCATCATTCATTTTTTAGCAATTAAAATTACAATAATATTTATATTATTATTTTAAAATACAACTTATAAATAATGTATTTATCTGTAATAATAACTATGATAAAATCTTATCCTACAGTTTTCAGCATTTTGAATCAATAACAATTAGTTATTAAACATAGCAATATTCTTTTACCAAATATTTTGTGGCTAAAAATTCTTGAATAATAATAATAATTAAACTCTAGTTGTTTATCAGGAAATATAGCATATATCAGCAGCATGCACGTGTGTGACAGTTAACTTAAATTCATTTCTTTCATTTTACAATTACATATCTACACAATTATTATACACACGCAGAGTTGTTGTCATCTCCTCCAATTATTTAGTTTACGCTAAAAATTTTAATTTTCATCGTCATTAATGCTAAATCTTGTTTTATATGTAGTTATAATTCTCACATACATTTTTCTTCTCGTCAGCAAAATTATGAATAAATGCTTTCCCTACATACTTTTTAAAATACTCGCTTAAGTGTTATAGAACTGACAAAACGGGGGTTAAACTTTCTTGCTTAATTCATAAAGCTTAAGTTCTACAGTAATTTATAAATTGTGTATATAAGAGGGTGTAAAAATGAGAAATTCTTCTTCACTTTAGAGGTTTAACATTAAGGTAATTATATTGGATTAATATAGGATACAGTTTAAAACGCTATATTTTAAAAAGCGTTGCAATAATTTAACAATTCTCTTTGAAGCGGTAAAACGGCGGCGTGCCAAAAAATTAACCAAAAAATGGATTGAGGTGGCGCGATTATGACTTTTAATTCTATAATTCATAAATAAATTATGTTGTTTGAGTCCCTAACATCTTAAAATTTATCTTATACGTTACGTATGTTTTTTTACCTGTATTTTCTTGGTGGTATTCAATTACAAATTACAACGTATTAGTTTTGCTGTTAATATGTTCATTTTGTCTATATTATTCAATATAAAGCATCACTTCCACAGATACTTATTGATAATCCCTATAAACGCCAATGGATGAATAACCCATGTAATATGTTGTTTCGTTAATTGTCCAATTCATGAAAATCGTAGGATACAAATGTTTGATTTGATATTTTTTTCAGTAGCCTGACCTATTGGGGGGTTAACAAGTTTTACGAAATTTTGCTAATTTTCAAACTAATTACTTATAGAAATTTTGATAGAAGCAGATACGTTAAGTATTCGAATTTTCTTACTTTCATTTATACAAGTGTGTATATAGCTTAGTAAGGTACTTCTACTACAAGATGTTATTTTTACTTCTTTAATTTGATTTGCAAATGTTAGGTTGAAATTAGAAAGTATAAAATTTTCACTGTTTTCATTTAAAAAGATCGTCGTTAACCCATCCTTCCTGACAACTGACTTACGCAGTGTGTAACCAGACCACAAAAACCACTGATTATTTTCATAATGAAACTAGAGAACAGAACATGGGTAACATTTTGCCTTGTTATTTCTCTCTCCTCATCTTCCTCTGATTAAAAAATGTGTTGATGGTCAGCAAATCACTTATCATCGTCAATAACTGATAATATTTTTCTTTATTTTTAACCGTCTTATGTACTTAAATTACCTACCCGCATTAAAACAGTTAGTAAAATTCTTAATTATAATAATATATTATTATGCTTCTTAAAATGTTTCTTTTTATCGTACAATAAACTTTTTTATGCCTTCTCTTCAACCACCCGTTTTGCAAAACGACTATTCCCTGTAATTATAAAAACTTGACACAAACAAGAGCTGATCCAATCCTTAAGCTATTTATAATTTAAAGAGCATTCACAATCATAAAAAAGGAGGCATGCTTTACTTTACCGTTTTACTATATATTTTATTTGCTAATGTCTTATGCCTTAATAAACTTCCTCTTTCGCTTAAACTCTAGATCATAATAATAAAAAAATTCTTTTATGCATTTGGCTTTGTTTATAAATGACTTTTTAAACGACAAAAAAGACGCCACCTTTTCACCTTCAAACCCAAGATTTAACAAGACAATAAATACTAAAAGAATCACGTGATTATTTAATTTTATATGCCCGTTCTGATGACTACGTCTTTCTGTTCTTGCTTTTTCTCTGTCGGTTTTCCTTCTTTCTCTCTCTTATCCAACCATAAACTGACAAGCAAACAAAACTAATTTAGCGAGGATGACACAATATTGATTAATAATTCTTGACACTTTCCGAAAAAAAATTTATACTCCGTCTCTCAAAAAAGGAGTAGTTATTTTTTTAAATGCACTTTTGTTGACGACGTGAGGACTAAAACTGTTAATCTTCACTTGTTTTCATGCTCTCCTATATAAATGCTACTTCTTCTATTGATAAGCCTATCCCTGATAGCCTGCTTTCTGATAACCTCTTTTATTGTTCCGTTTCGACCAAAGCACAAATTTGCAAAAAGAAAAACATTAGTTCTGTTCTGACTGGCTGACTGGCTGGCAGACACAAAAAATCATTTTTCAAAAACTTACTCCTTTTGCAGATTACAATTACAGTTTATAAACCTTACATAATATATATTATGGTCTTAATCACAATTATAGTCTTGCTTAAAATTAAATCTTTTCTGGGTAATAAGTGAAGGATCTTGTATAGTTAATAGCCTTAATTCCTTTTATGCTCTCATTATCAATTATATAATATCTATAGTTAGCAACCTACGGCAACTCGGGCGTGTGTATGTGTGTGGGTTGATGCTATTGATTCAGTAATTTCATTCTAATTATCGTTATTTAAACAGTAGTAATAATATATAAAACTGTGCTAACTGTTACAATGTTTCATTCCTTGTATTTAGAATAGCTAAACGTAAGTTAACGTTTCTTTTATAGATAATAAGGGCTTTTCAGTATTATGCATATAATTTATTATAACTATATAGATAATGGAGCTGGATTACTTAATTATCGCGATAATATAACGGGCTATATATTACAATAGCAATAACGGGTACTCATTATTTAGATATTTTCACTTAAAATATAACGCGGGTAATTAAAAGGTTGGCTGACACGACGACAGTAATAATATATGATATTGTTAAAACGGCCTCGAAGACGGTACAATGCATTTCTATACACAAATTTATACTAAAATTACTTAACATAATAATTACAATCTATTAACAAATAGCAAACAACTGAAGCAATGAAAATAACTTCGGCAACAAAAGTAGCTATGCTTTATATGTATCTAGCATGTATTTATACGAAAAACATTATGGTTAAATTAATTACTATTATTATGCACATAATAAATTGTCATCAAAACAAGGCTTACAACAGCTAACAGCAAAATGCTTAGTTATGCTTGCTTTAAAGTTTGTGAATAACTCGTAATCATACGTATAATCATTTTTCATTCATGATACACCTGTTTTAAAATTGGGGTAATAATAATAATAATAATAAACAGCAGGATAATTATCAATTATCATAAATAATAATAATAGCATCATCAACTTTATCATAGCATTCCCGATTCTGCTTTTTCCCAGTTTACACTTTAGCAAAAACCAACGAAATATTTTAACATTCCATGCATTTAATATATTAAATGTGACCATACTCAATTACACGTCACTCCGCATCTCCCACTTCTTAAGGTATGAAATAATATGCAACCATACCAATTACAACTACAACAGTTAATTGATCATTGTAAACTTTGATTTATGTTTGCTTTGGTTGTTTCTCGGAAATTAAAATGAAGTTAATATCGGATTTCTTAGAAGACATGAATGAATACCATGAGGTCTTTTTAAAAAAGTTTTTACATGAAATTTAAATGGTCAGGTAGGCAAGTCTGAAGAGCGATAGAAAATTTATCAATTACTACAACCAAGAATGATTTGTTCGTATTTTGTTTTACTAATAAACAGGAAGAAAGTTGGCATAAAATGGCAATGTACCGGAGCGACTGGTGGTGTTAGCAACAATTAAAACAATTACTTTGTTAGGAATTGAAGAGGAATTTGGTTGTCTTCATATTTTTCTGGTCAGGGACTGACTGTTTGTAATAATTAATATTTTGTTTAAAATGGGAACTGTGTTCTTTTTTAAATACGATGTAGTACTAATAATTGATTAATTAAAAAATTATTAGTGGATTATTAATGGATTATCTTTCATAGACTATTGGGGCCGACGGAGGTGGAGCTATTACTATGTACTAAGCTTAACATACTTCCGGACTTGGCATCATCTTCGTGGTACGTGTCATGTGGGGATGGCTCTGTCAGTGCCATTGCACTGTATTTGTAGAAAGAATGAAAAGTAAAAAACCATATTATTCTACAGTCTACAGTCCATAAAATATGCAGTTTTGATATTAATATGATGATGAGAGTTGCTCATACCTGAACCCACGTCTTGTTGACTCCTCATCAAACTGTTCCAGTTCCCTCATTTGACGCTCTTGCAAAAGACGTATTCGCTCTGCCCTCTCACTAGCGAATTGCTGCAGTTCTTCTCTCATCTTCATGGGTAAAAAGAAAATCATTTTAATTAACTTTCCCTTCTTCACGTATCTGGAAAGCTTACGTATAAATATTAAGTGTCTGTCTATACCTTCTGCTCTAGAAGACTTCTTCGAACAGCGACCCTTTCCGCGAGCTCCCTCCTCTCCCGATCCCGTTGAGCTTCCGCTTGCATTTTATTTTTCGACTGATATGCAATCAATATCTCCAATTCTCTCTCCAGTTTCTCCTTGAGTTGCTGTGCTTCAACTTCCTGAGACTCGTCCAGCCGAATCTGCACAAAAGCGTGAGAAGGATGAAAAATGAGATGCATAATTTATTACTCCCCATTCATCTAATTAATAAAACATTTTTTCTCTCGTTCTCGCTTGAAATAGTGGAATTTGCAGAACGTACCGACTGTTTTTGCAGCATTTCCGCAATACTCTGCTCATACTGTTCCCCTAGCAAGGCCAACTTTCTCCGCTGCTCATCCTTCAACTTTTTGATCACAAGCTTTTGCTCCTCTTTCGGGGTTGACTGGAGGATTTGAGCTTTCAGTGCTTTATACCTGTTACAGAGAAAGTGATACGTATAGGATATGTTTATGCTAAATAGTTCATGACTGTGTGCAGGGGAGACGCAGAATGGCAAAACACGCAGGTGTACCAAAATCATGGAAGCAGGGTCACTTGATTTATCATAATAAAACTTTACTTACTGTACAGTCTGTATTTTACAAGTGTCACGAAACTGTTTCCGGATTTGGATCTCCTTCTGTTTCAGACTTTTTGGCTGTTGTTTCAACTCCAGCGCGTGCTTCTTCTTTAGCTCCACCTCTGCCCGCTTCATATAGTCTTGCTGGTTGTTCAGCTCTGTCTGGTGAAGCTTTTTCACTTGCTCCTCCCTCAACTGGTGCACCGCCCTCTGTTGACTGTACTCCAGCTCCTGTGTCATCTCATGTTGCTTTAGCAGCACGCTGTGTGCCTGTTCCAGCTGCTGCTGACGCTTGTTAAGCTCCTTATCAAAATGAAAACAATCAACAAATGAAACACCAAATGACATAATATGCATGATAATCTCAGAATAACTTTTTATGTAGTCTCCTTACTTCCCGCAGCAGATCCTGTTCCAGTTGATGGTACGCCAGGAGTTTCCTCCGTCGAAACTTCCTCACTTCCAAATCCAAATAATCTTTATGGTTCCTAATCATTCGTTGCTCTTCTTGCTGCTCTTGTTGCTTCAAGTTATCCTTTTGACTCCTGTGCAAAGAAGAAAAAACATTGATTTTTTAAGAACTAAATCTTTTCATTTTCATTCATTATTCTCTTTGATTAAAAAAAAAGTTTGGCTTACTGAAGTGTCGCCTCCCGCTGCCTTTTCGGTGTGCTTTCATCCTGGCTGAGTTCTCTCTTCCACCTCTCCTTGTTTTGCTTATATTCCTTCCTTTTATGCAGTTCAAAGTTTTTCCTTTCCTGCTCCTGCCTCGCCACAATCTCCTTGGTGAGCCTTTTCTCGGCACTTTGATTCTGCTTAATTTTACGCTCCAGCTCTTGCGTGTGTCTCGCTTGAAGCTTTTCCAGTTCCTTGGAAAACTGTTGCAGCAGGTTTTCATATTCGGAGTCCAGCATTTTCCTGTGGGCTTCCATCTCTAAGCGACATTTCTCTTCTAACTTGAGCAGTGCACTTTGATGCTCTCTTCGCATCCTCTTGTAACCACTCATTTGTTCGTACATGTCTTCCTGCATGTGCTCCTTCTGCTGCTTCGTCACAATCGACGTGGTTCGTATCGTAGCAAAGTTGTTCGGGATACGCTCCACAGACGATGAGTAAGATGCCTGTTGGTGAATAAGCAATCGTTAATGATATTTGAAAAATGAGACTAGGTCAATGCATGAAATTGGGCAAGAACTTACAATGGAAGTTCGTGTTCTTGGCCTAACAGAAGGTGGTGAGAAGTGGTGATTTTGCGAGTCATCGTGATCGTGAATGGGTGGGATGGAGTTGGTGGATGATGACTGGCTGGAAGCTGAAACGCCGACAGACTGGACACTCTGCTCGGAAGTGATACTGTTGCTCTTGCTGCTGTCTCCTCCCGTCACCTCATCTACTCCCATCATCTCACTGTCTCCCAGCGTGCTATCTGTCTCGCAGGCATCGGCCATCAGGATTTTCTTCATTTTTCTGTAGTTCAAGTTGTCCAACTCTCGGACCGCCGCCTTGGTACGACTGATCAAATCATGGAGCACGTTCGGTGACCTAGTTCTAGCAATGAAGGGATGGGCGAGGAGCTGTTTGGAGTTTGGCCTGTCCAGCGGGTTTTTCCTCAGACAGGCGTCCACAAACTTGCGGAACACCTCTGACCAATTTCCCATAGGCTGGAGGCTCGGACTATCATTCTGCGCTATGTGGTACAAGGCACTCATCGCGTTCATGTTGAAGTAGGGCGGCTTGCGTTCCGCCAGCTCAACGCAAGTAATACCCAGTGACCAGACATCCACTTTCCCGTCGTATTGACCTTCGTCCATTGCAAGAATCACTTCCGGGGCCATCCAGTACGGCGTGCCAACAAAGCTGTTGGCAGGACACTGGATGCTGGCGCTCCCAAAGTCGGCGAGCTTGACGGTGCCTCCTTCCGTGAGCAGAATGTTGCCAGCCTTCACGTCCCTGTGAATGCGGGCCAACGCGTGAAGGTGAACAAGGCCTCGAACGACACCGTCACAAATGGCAGCGATCTCGTCCTCCTTCAAGGGGCGCTTGTGAACTTCGATAATGTCTGAGGCGGAGCCAAGGCAGTACTCCATGACAAGCCAGGCGGTGTGCTCCTTGAGGTAGCAGCCTTTGTACTCGATTGTGTTGGGATGTTTGAGCAAACGGAGGAAACGGATCTCTTTCAGGATGTCCTGCCACTTGTCCATTGACTGCTTCCCCATGTAGGACATCTTCTTGATCGCCACAATCTCCTTCGTCTCCCTGTTACGGGCGAAGTAGACCGCCCCAAAACTTCCATGTCCGATCTCCCGCAGGTCCTCGAATATCTTCTCTGGGTCCTCACGGTCAAACAGCTCCGCCACCTCCGGATCCTTCAAACTTCCAGGTCTATACATAGTTAAATAATATCAACATGCGGACGCTCCGCCTTCTCCACACATGAATGCCCACCTTAAAATTACTGTCGATCTACTCACCTCGACGTCATTCCTTTTCTTTTAAGATCCGGTGGGTCCATCACATAACTCCCCCCTCCCCCTCCGAAAACCTCCGTCTCCAATCACTCCCCGGCACACACTTCACACCTCACGTGTGAACGCCCTTCCTCCTCTTCCGCCAACTTTCTTCCCTTAAAAACTATATTATTAGACAAGTCTTCACTGTCTCCACTGAGTCCTCCTCCCGCTCACCTCTTCCTCTACGACGACGACGACGACGCAGTAGCAAAGAGGAGCCATCCATTCAACCATTTCCCCTTCTGCTTTCCACCTCCCTCTTCACCTTCCGCCACTCAACTTTCTCCCCGCACAAAACTGCACAACTTTTTCTTCAAAAGTACACAAACAAAGCTCAATTCTCAGCATTACGACAAACCAGTCATCACGAAACTTTCCATATTCATTTTTTTCCAGAACAGATTCGATATTTTGTCCAGGCCACAAAGGGCCTTTGTTAAAACTTTTTCCTAGCCCTACTTTCCTCCCCTCCAGACAACCATATATACTTTCTCCGCCTAGTATACAAAGTATTTTTGACTAAAGTTATTATTTGCCACCTCGAGAACTTGGACTTGCTAGCCGCCTACATATTAACAATTTCTCTTTCCATTAGTCACTCTCCCGAGCAATAAAAGTTAATCATCACAATAATAACTCGGACGATCTATATTATTCCAGTTGCTCGCCCCAACTTAACTTTTAACTTGTTCTCCTATCATTTCCAACTCGTATCAACGTTCCCCACACAAAAGTAAATCCTCAACTTGATCTTAATCCCATTTACAATTAGTCATCATCACATTTAAACTATCTGATGCAGAGACTAGGCACCACACAATAGCAGCAGCTTACACACAGGGAACGTCAAAATATGTCCCCATTTATCTCTCTCTCTCTCTGGGTCTCTGCCTGGTTTTGTGTATGTGCCCTCCTAAAAATGTGGTGTTCTTTACTCCACAAGAGAGGCGACGAGGATGAAGATGAGGAGAGAGGTCAGAGGTGAAAAAATAAAATGTATGAGAGGAAGATGACGATGATGAAGAGGATGATGGTGATGATGATGCTGTTATTATTATTATTTTCTCTATATGAGTATTATCATTATTATTACTACCAGTATATATACTTGTGAGTGTGTGTATGTGTGTATCTGTATTTTCCACTGCTCAATACTTCTTTATTATTATGTTTTTTATAATGATAATAATAATGTATGTATAGTTGTTGTTGTATCTGTAGTAGTAGAACTAGTAGTAGTAGTAGTAGAAAAGTCTGTAGTATTGCAAGTACCCATGATCATAATCATCGTCATGATCATCATCATCCTCTGATCTCACGACGACGACGAATGTGGATTGGATTGATGTTGATGATCACTCACTCTCTGAAACACACACACTCTTCAGCAGAAACTGTCTTACTTACAGTCTCTCTTCTTTTTTACACTGGGTGACTCTTCTCGTTTTACTTTGATGATATGAAAAAAATAATAGTAGATGCATACAACACACAATGTTACTAAAGTAACTACAGACCCTCATATAATCATAATATTATTATGTTCATCATCTTCTCCTACTTCTTATTGTACAGTGGGATCCTCTACTTTTTTCTGTGTGGTTTCGCCACATTAAAAAAGTAGTGTGTTATAAATGTGTAGAGTGAATATATATACAAGTGTGTCGACATACATGTTTCACTCTTACAAGAGAAAATAATTACGATTGGATAGAGAGATGATATGAAAAACGGGGAAATAGGAACGACCAAAAGGAGATGATGAGCAAGAGGATGAATAATAATAGGACTGGGTCTTTTTCTCTGTATATATATACATATTATCTATATATGTGGAATAGTTAGTAAGTAGTGGAGGTGATGAGGATGACTGTGTGTGTCTTCATTTCTCGATGGTGCATACAAATACATAGGGAAAAATAGTCGGTAGGAGAGATGCATTGCATGGGATATCATACATTTATATATGGGGAGAGATGTTTCTTCTGAGTAAAATGTATTTTTTAGTATTTTTTCCAAGATAAAATACGATCCAATCTAGCAAATGTTGAAAGAGAGAGAGAGAAAAAAAATATATGGTTTGCAGAGAAAAAGTGGAGGAGAATATACGGGTGTACATTCAGAGAATCAGACAAGTTGGGTTTTTGTAGGAGAGAAAGAGAGATAGGTGGTATAAGAGTTGGTGTGGGGATTTGGCTGTGTGTTCACACAAGAAAGTTAGAAAAAAAGTATACAATTTGTGTGTCTCTCAAATGGAATGAGATGGATGGAAAATTGGGAATGTGTGCGCTGCTATATATGTTGAACAAAGCGGTTTGAATGGTCGGCGGTGGTGGTATCATGTCAATAAGATGGGATACTGCTGTTGGGTGCTGGTCTAGGCAATGTGGGTTTGTTGGTTGTTCGAAAACAATGTTTGGTATAATGGCATAGGGGTAAGAGTGGTAGCAGCAATGTTGAAGAGATGCCGTTAGGATGGGATAAAATGTAAGGGGAATAAAATTGTTGGATACCAGGAGAGGACTGTGCACGCAGAAAAAGAAAATAATTGATGTTGATGATTGGTAATTTGACACTTGACTTGTTGTGACAAATTATATTGAGAGCTTCATAGAAATTGATGAATTTGTAATGAATTACAAAATTTCCTTTGATAAGTAAATCTATTTCTAGTATTTTTTATCATCATGCAATATTTTGCGATCAGCGTATAGCTGATTTGTAATACATGGTTATACTTTCAAGTATATTGTATAGCTTAAAATCTAAATTAATTGTGACTGTAAATAAATTTTATAATTGAAAAAACACAAGTTTCGAAAATCTGGTTGGATCATTCAAGTAAGTTTTTCGTTTATAAAAAGTGGAAGAATTTCTGAGTCATAATATCTAGCTTACTTTATATGATGAAGATGTAACTTCTGTGCAACTGAGAACTCAGTACTGGCAGGAATGGCGATTTCATCTATGTAGTTGTCATAGCATGAAATTCCACCTCATAATAACCAGAAACAATTTTACCGACTACTGCACTACTACATTATTAGGTGGTTGTGTATACATATATATATATATATTTCCCCATCCTCTCCGCGTATATATACCACCACAACAACTGCCATTTAACGCTTAAGATATTACGCGTTTATCTATACTACCACACGGCACGGCCACCATATGAAAGGGTTAAACGTTAAAAAACAAGACTCTATACATTCTATCTTCTCCTTCACAAAATATATTGCAGGATGCAGTACTACACAGTGCACCAGAAAAGTGCCGATATGATTTCCGTGGTGGTCGTGTGCTACTATCTGTAATTATGGTGGTATTCATATATATTTTACATCTGCCACTTATACAGCGCTCTAGATATATTCATACGCATAAACACGACATTGCTGGTAGATTTGTAAAGCAAAATATTCCGAGTAAGTTGAACTGCTGCATAAACATTGTATTTTTGCCTCATGTTTTTTAAAGTGCACTTTTCTCCCAACATTCTCTACAAAGCCATTCGAATCGTCTCTCCACCAAAAAAAGTCTTTTATTTCAGTATGAATCATTGTACAAGCATGCATGATGATATACTTTCGGGCATATAATATAATATGTATAATTTTACTTTGTAATGTGGTAGATCTTCCGTGGAAAAAAATATTTCTTTTTGATGTTTTTCTGAATAGAGTGAAAAATATAGGGGAATGCACTGCAGCACAATCATCATCGTCTTCATCAGTCAGCAGTGCAGCAGACAGGGAAAATCAGAAAGCCAAAGCCAACAAATCCTGTAGTTGGAATAATAATATGGGATATATAAAAATGATGAAAATTGAAATGAAAACGGAGAATAAAGGAGAAGTCAGTTGGTGGGAGAAAATACTGAAATAATATTTATCTTGTTCTAGTTCTAACTCATAATACACATGTCGGCACCACTCTCCTAATCACAGAGAGTGACGACAAGAGAAAAAGACGGATGGAGACAAATTTATATGGAATGAAAATATTGACAAGAACAAGAGCACAGAGAGACACACACAGCAGCATGCATGCGGAAAAACCGGAACAGGAGATAAAGAGATAAAAGATACGTATTAAAGCCCTTAACAAATAGAAACTTGGCACTGGCTGGTGGCCCATAAACGTCATGAAAAGTTTTGCATCATATCATCATACATAATAGGCAAGAGAAGCTTAAAACAAAGAGGAAGAATATGTGTGACATGAATTACAGAAATATTTGATCATTAAAGTCTTAGCTTTTTTTTCAAATCATTACTCAGGAAGTGGAGGACACTTGAACAATTATGTGTATGCTTCGGTAGACCATTATGCAAAGATGCTTAAGTTTCGCAATTGAAACAATGCAAAATGTTATGTGTTTTAAGGCGCTCCTCCTGTAAGTAAAAAAACATTGTTTGCAGAATGATATTTTTAAAACCTACTTGGCATTAAATTATTCCCCAAATCTTATCTCTTCTCTCATTTGGTCATAAAAAAGGCAGTATGCTCGTCATCAACATGATGTGACAATGACATGAGCTATTCTTCGTAGACCAAGCTTACCAAAAGCTATCATCCCAACAGGAAACTGAGGAACCCACAGAAAAACATGAACAAAGTAAAAACACAAAATCATCCCAAAGAAGTGGACAAACTACCAAAACATTTTTCATGCCAGAAGATAGTCATCTACCGGCGTTTTCCCGTGAATGTTCCATCCTTGCCTTTCGCATTTCACTCTCATGTTCTCCACTTCCTTTTGGTACATCACCCAACTTATCCATGCCTCTTCAATACCAAAATCATTCGAACTCGAGTGTACCTCCTAAACCTTGCATTTACGTGCATTAAAACCACTCCGATAAGGCATGTATTCATACACACCATTATTCTTATGAATGGGGGCTATACCGTTCCTCTCAGCAATTTCACCACAAGCCCAGTACTCATCATCGGCGTCCCCAAACAAGTTGCGGCATCTTCCTCTATTCCAAATCTCCACCTCCAATTCTGACCATTTAGTTCACTAGAAAGGATTACTACAGGTTGGCTTCATCTCCATACCCAAAATGATGGCACCATATCTCCCTCTAAAAAGCATTGGAAGATAGGCTCCTCGCATGAAAACCGCATACCTTGCCTCCTCACAAAAGACCAAAAAGATAACTTTCAGTTTAGGTACTTTTGTCTCTCTTCTTCTTTTAAAAACCTAACCAAAACTATAAGCGTTCATCTCCATTAATAAAAATCTTCAGCATTTCAAATACAACTGCAAATCCTCTCTACTGCTTTTGGTTAGGTAGGCCGCGCTGATTATTTTTTTACTCTCTTAATATTTCATGATTACTTCATTCAAAATAGACAACTATTTCTACTGTTAAAGTGAGTCAATGATAAGTTGATGCTGAGCATTATAATATTTTATTCTTTACAGAGGAAAATATCTTTACACACATTCTAATCGTCCAGCATAATTTTTAAGTTAAGCATTACACATTCATCCATGCATGTCATGGAATGAGCACAATAATAATCATATATAAAGATTAACATATATTGATAGTGGGTAGACGAACGGAGAATTTGTGACGTGTATCTAACTTCTTTACTTAATGTTTTTTACTGCTGCTGCTGTTATAATCAGCATTTAGCAGAACACCCCAAAGAGTATATAGAGAGTAATTCCTCAACGCAAATAACGTCGGTTGTAATAATAATAATCTCACTATTCATTATCATCATTCTGTTTTGCAGGAGGACGACATATTTGATAAAGGAGGAAAAGACGGAGGAGAGCTGAGAGCGTCACTTTATTTTTATCATCCTGTCTTATCTTCTCTTCTGCTGTCGTCTTAAATGCAAACGAAGGTTTGACTAGATTTAGTGGTGGTTTTCTTTTCGTTGCTGTGTGTAACTTGCTGTTAGTTTGTGGTTGGTGGTTTGTGCTGCGGTGGAAATCCTCGTTGTTGGACAAGGATTGGCTGTTAAGTTTTATCATTAGCTGAATTATAACGGCAGAAAATAAAGGAGCTTAAATCAAGAAAGAAGTGAAGTTGAAGGCGGAGGAAAAGTTGAAGAAAAAAGAAGAAGAAGAAGGAATATTCAAGGTATGTGGATATGGTAATTAGTGGTGGGATAATATTAGTTGTTAGTTGTGAATGATAATTGGAATACATAATGAAGCATGTATATGGGCTGTAGTAGTTACATAGTGCAGTAATAATAATAATAATAGCTTTTTAAGTATGACTTTAGTCTGGGGTGGATGTTTTTGGCAGCCATTACTATTAATATCGTTATCTGTTGTAGACATGTTTTATTGAGATTTTGAAAGGGATATTTGGGAGTTTTTTTTTGTTAAATTTTTTTTGTGTGTAACTGAAGAAGTTTTGAAATTTATTTATTTTTGTAAGTGATTTGTGCTTATGATTTAACGATTGATTGGGTGACAGTGACATTACTAATTAACTGTTTTGTTAACTTTTTGCAGGCATTACTCTAAAAGGCTTTACGATAGGTTCCCAAGGAAGAAGCGGTGGTAGTGGCAACATGTCTCGGAACGAATGCCGAGTATACGTGGGCAACCTGCCTCCTGACATCAGAACCAAGGACATTGAGGACCTTTTCTACAGATATGGAAAAATTTTATATGTTGACCTGAAGAATAGACGTGGACCTCCATTTGCATTCGTTGAGTTCGAAGATCCCCGGTAAGGAAACAATGCATCGAGAAACAATCTGTTTTGATAATCTGTTCAAAAATGTAGTTTTTAAAAAACATTCTTGTTTGGTTTTTGGTTCTTGCAGTGATGCGGAGGACGCAGTTTCGAAACGAGACGGTTATGACTATGACGGATACAGACTTCGTGTGGAATTTCCTCGTGGGGGAACACGAGGTAGATCCGGCGGTGGTGGAAGTGGCGGTCGTGGCGGTGACGGAAGAGGACGTGGAGCCCCGGCAAGACGCTCACAATATCGCGTTATGGTTTCTGGTACGGTGACAACACCTCTTGCTCTTCATGATGATGATGATGAACAGATTGCGAAAGTTGGGATGATGATGATGATCCTTGAGAGAAAACAGAGAGAAAGAGTTGATCATCATCATCACTACCATCTCCTCCCGCTGAGAATTCAGTTTCTCCTCCAAAACTCAGTTTTTCCATCGCACCACCTTTTCTTCTGTCCACTACTGCTACTACTCTCCGCAGGAGCAGCAGCAGAAAAGACTTCTTCATCCTCCTCATCAGCATCATCATCATCTCCATCTTCTCCTTCTTCATTATCATCAACAGAGTCAGCATCCTCCTCCGCACCATCACCGTGTCGTAGGAATATCACGCTTCCTCCTCCCAAAAAATTGTATGCTCCTCTTTCACCTGCTGCCGAGCAGCTGCCGCTGGGATTTGGGAGGATCGATCAGAATCGGTCTTCACATGTCATCAGCTTCAGGCATCATCCTCCTCCTGCAGGCGCATAATTAATATTTTTAAAAGCTTTAAAAAAATATGAAACCTTGCAGAGTTAAAGCATGGATGATTATAGTTTCTGAAAGAGAGAAAAAAAGATAAGCAGGGCCATACACGCCAGGTAAAAAAAAGACCTTCGTGGGAATAAAGTGGCGGACAGTGGCATAGGCATGGCATGGCTGCACCACTTTCCCTGTCCGCCCTCCTGTGATTTTGAAGAAGGAGGAGAAAATATAGCCGGGATCGGTCGGGAGAACGCTTGGGAGGAAAAATTGTGTCAGGATTTGTATAACACGCTATCATAAGAGTTAAATGCACCAAAAAACGATCATCATCATCAAGGCATAAAACCTTACTTTTAAAATTTCTTGAGTGTGCTGCTGTTTTTTAACGTTTGGGGCTGCTTGTTAAAATATGACTTGCACTGATATAAATGGTGACAAAGAAAACTGGCACAAATTGAAACATAATTAGGGAAGAGGATTTTTAAAAAAAGGATTAAATGAAAGGATTACACATCACCTTGGAAGTTTGGATGATTGGAAAGGAGGAGTTTTCGGTTAAAAGTAGGATTCATCTCTTCTTGTGTCCTTTTCGTGTTTGGGTCGTCTTGAATAATTTTGAAAGAAAGAAAAATTTCAGCTGGGAGCTGTGTGTTTTCCCGTCGCTGGATTTTAAATAATTGGAGGAAAGGAATCTTGTCGTTAAACTTATTATTTTTAATTGTTGTAGTTGCTGAGCTGCTGCTAAATTGTTGCCGCTGCGCTGTTAAATGTTGTGTGTGTTTTAAATGTTTCTTCTTTTCTTAACGAAAAATAATCAAGACAGTTACATTTCTTTCTCTTTTTTTAATTTAAAAATCTTCTTGTGCGGACATACATCGCTTTTAAATGGGGAAAAATAATACATTGGAAAATTTTCGGGATCGCCAAACGGAAACTGGAGTCACACATTTACACATTCTTATCTGAAAGTTAAATAAGTCCTTTAATGACACGTACTTTTTCTTTACCGTTAGAATTTTAAAAAAAAGCAAAATTGCTAATCAATAGGGAACCAACTGACTGGAGACTGTATGACCAGTTTTGTTATTATTGTGTGAACGCTTTATTTTCTCGGCTAATTGTATATAAATTTAATTGAAAAAAGGATTCCCACTTTAAAATGATTCTCTAATTGACAATTCTTTCTGTTCGTGTGAAACTTTAGTTTTCTAGTTCGTTAAAAAACACTTGCGCTGGCTGTTCCTGCTACTGCTGCTGTTGTGCTATATAAAACTTGTTAGGAGACCTTTCTTAATGTAATTGTTGTGGTGACACAGGAAGGATTGCTGAGAGGAAAAATAAGCATCAGAAGAGAAAATTGAGTTTGTTTAAATTATTAAGATGGATGAAGAGGAAGGAATATTGGAGAGAAAAGGATTTGTAAAATTTGTTGGAAGGAAAGGAAAATAACGGGGATATTTTGGAAGGAGGAGAAAATTGGAATGAAAATGGATAAAAGGCGGATTGCAGAGGATACGGGGAAAATGGAAGCATGCGCCTTTAAAAAATATTTATATTAGCGTACAGGATAAAGGCAGGGATTAATAATTGTTGGGAGTTTGGGATGCTTGCTCATTTTTTGTATAAAAAATGAAGAGGAATTTAGAATCAGGCATCGGCATCATCTCCATCACCACCGGCATCACAACATCATCATCATCTTGACAGCAGGGATATTTAAAAATCATAAGAAGATCCTTTCCCTTCTTCATCATCATATGAGTATCCATCATCAACATCATATGAGTATCCATTACTGAATTGATAGAGAGAGAGAGAGATATATTTATATTTAATTAATAAAATGAACGCCTCCGCACTTTCCGTTTTCTTTTATCCTAGTGCAGTGTGCTGACAGTTCCACTTCCACAGAGAAATTGTTTCGGTGTTTATTATTCATTTCATTATTGTTATTTTATTTTGCTTTCTCTTTTATTCTTTGTTAATTGTTGTTGGTGTGTCATAAATATGATGATGGAGATTTCTTCTCTCGTTAAACCCCACACACACACAGAGGAAGGATATACATAGAGAAGCACAAACGCACACTTTGTTTGTTCGGTGTTGTCTGTGTGAATCTGAGATAGTATTTGGAAGCCGTGACAACGCGGAAGTGAGGGGAGATTTTTGAGGCGTGAAAAATAATTTATGTGTGATAATGTTAAAGATGGTGAAAAAATGTAAATCTTCTACTACTATAATGATGAATGTAGGACTTCCACCAAGTGGCAGTTGGCAAGACTTGAAGGACCACATGCGGGAAGCAGGAGATGTTTGCTTTGCTGACGTTTACAAGGACGGTTCTGGGGTCGTGGAGTTCCTTCGTTATGAGGACATGAAATATGCTGTTAAGAAGTTGGACGATTCCAGATTCCGTTCCCATGAGGTAGTATTCCGTTGTATTTGTAATGTAATTGAAATATAATTAATTCTAGCTTTTGAACTACCGTCAATTATCTATCTGTCTATCTTTTGAAATTTGTAGGGTGAAACATCCTATATTCGGGTGAAGGAAGACTATGGCAGCGGCGGTGGTAGTAGTGGTGGGGGTGGAGGAGGAGGAGGAGGAGGAGGAGGTGACCGTGGGCGTTCCAGGAGTCGCAGCTACTCCCCCGCTCGAAGGGGACGCGGTTCCCCCTCGTATTCTCCAAACAGGAGTGCGTCCAGAAGTCGGTCTCGATCTCGTTCTCGCTCCTATGATCGCCGCTAAGGAAACACTTCAAGGAATCACTTTGAAAGGACACACTTGATCAACAACTTCTGTATACTACTAGTAGAACTATACTGCTGCAATCCCCGTCAATATCTGTTCCCCAACCATTACAAAATGCGTGTCTCTATAACATTTACAATTTGAGAAGAAAATATTTAGTTTATTTTACAATTTTCCTTAGCATATGACTGACTATTGAACAACCACAGCCAATCTTTTTCGTTTTTTAAGACTTGGCATATGGTTCCATAGTAGTTATTTTGAGTCTCTGAGTTATTTTGCTTCTGTATTTTTTAAAAATCTAACAAATTAAGTTGCTTGCAAGGAAAATTGAAAATCTAAATTTTTGTGTGTGTCGTAATCCCCTCGTTTTCGGTATATTGTCCTTACTAAAACATTAATAACATGTAATAGATATGCTATTGTAATTTTTTTCATTTTTATTTGCTACTTTGTCATCCTTTCTTCTTCTCCCTAGTTAAAAATAGACTGGTTATATAATTAAGTCAAATATTTGAAGTAGGATTTATAATAGATTTTGAATAGTGCGTACATGAAAAGAGAAAGCCACTCAACCAAAAGTTTGATAAACTGACTTAAAATCGAATTCAAAATTTAAATCGGATTCATTATATCTAATGGGATTATTATTTTTCTTGTGTAAGATGTGATCCTTTGGTTAAACAAATTATTGGTTTAAAACGAAATCTATCTAAATTAAAAATTGTATGATTGTTAGAATGAGGAAAGGAGGTTCAAAAGAAGAAAGTGTATAGGATTTATATTTTTATGATGGTGTACTATCAGAAAACCATAACTTTGAATAACGATAATTTTTAAAACGTATGAAAAACCATTCCATCAACTTTTAGCTAAACAATATAGAATAATATACTATATAACTTAAGAATTGTTACGAATGAAAGGAGAAAAAAGTTATCAATGTTGTTTTAGAATTATGTGAAATGCAAATTGCTCTGTTTGTCTTTACAAATATTAACAACACTAACGATAATTAGCTGATTATATTCATCATTAACTATATTTTATTATTTGTTAAATAAACACTTTTAGTATATACTTCATGTGCTACTATTATTTTGTTCAGTTGCAAGATTAGCTAAGCTAAAGGTTCGCAATGACCTGATTGTAGTAATCTCTTTTTAAAATTCTCTAACCACCACTACTACTACCACTCCATTAGGAAATATACCCTTTTTCAAAAGTGTAACGAATGCTTGTGATGATAATATATACTAAGTATATGAGAGCGACCCGCCGCCAGTTGTTGTAGATGACTGAAGAAACAATCGTGATGAAGAAAAACAGAGAGATATAAAAGTGCCGATGTTGATAGTGCATACGGAGGAAACTTAAAGTGGAATTTTAAGAAACAAAAGCGAGAGATGGATTTTCCTTCAGTGATTTCCTGGATTGAATCTAAATGAATGAATGTTAAATGTTTTTCAAGCTATATGATAGTTACAAATTATATTGTATGATAAATAAAGATATAATAAAGATGTTATGTGGAATTTTCTTTTTTCTTAAAAAATATCAAATTGCAAAGTAATATTCATTTCACTGATTGTTGCACTATTAATATTTATTGCTGAACCCTGAACCATGCAAAAGTAACAACAACAACGTTCGTTTCAGTATTGAATACCGAGATTCGAATGCAAACCAAAGCGCATATTTCCATGATTACGCACTAGAGAAACAAATGACATAATATTCAAGACTGATTTTTTTTCTCAAACTTTCTTCTCCCATAAAACATTTTATTTAGACACCACAATAATTATTTATATTACAATATACTATACAACACAAATTTATGCGTAGCGGTGGGTAGTATTCTGTATTTAGTTAATATAATTTAGGTATACATATAAATAGAAGAAGTGAGATGAGAGCGGTGAATCTTATATTTATCAATTCCTTAATTTATAGTTGCATGTGGCCATACCGAAAAACTTAAGCATAAGTAATCGTAATGGAGATTCGAATATAAAAATACGGAGTAAATTACCGCATTCTGTATTTGTCACATATTATGAAGAATGAACTTACGGCACTACCAAAAATCTTCAAAAGTTAAAACCACAAATTTCTCTTAGGTATTTTCATTATCATTAACGATGCCAATGTAATAGTTCGCATTGTACCATTATGAAATCTCTCATTTATTTGTTGAAGAAGCGAAAAGAGGTATAGGTTGAAAATCAATCGATGGGACTCAAATAAATTACTTTGCAGATCAACAAGTTTAAAATAAAACAACGCATCTGGCTATTACTGTATTATTGTTTTCCAACATTCCAACGTATATATTGAGTGGAATATGAACGTTAAGTCTGGAAAAAAATTATACATAATATGCTACAGAACTTCCAAAACAGAAGGATTGAGTTCCTTTTACTTCTTATTGGTCAAGGTTGACTGGAGCATGACCTACGACTGCGAATGCAACTGACAATAATGAAACATGCCATTAGGAGAAAAACAACTGAAAAATAAGCAAAATAAAAAAAATGGTTTAGTTTAGACTCGTCTACTGTGGATGAAGAGCGTTGGTTTTTATTTAAAATTATAATTATTCTCATAATAATAATCATATTGCGGTGCTCCTTTCAAGGAAAGCAAAACATAAAAAATAGAAAATAATAACAATGATTGATTATTTTAATGTACAAATAGTAATTACAGAGCAAAATAATAATAAAAATATAAAAGCGAAAAAAAAAATGTTTTTCTTCTTTTTATTCCCTGCAGTAGTGTGCGGTGTAATTGTAGCATTGAGTAAATAATACTATTTAAATAAGTTATCATAAAATGTATAATATATTAATTGTACCGAAAGTTAATAAAAATTAATTTGTTTGGTGAATAATCGTAAACACTATCATAGTAAAATGGTAATATTTATTTTTGTTTTGTGGGTAACCTCGTATTAAAAAACAAGTATCATTACAGTAATTATAAAATACAAATACCTATTTTGTTTTTTCAAATCATATTTTCAAAAGCAACAAGAAAATGATAATTGATAGAATCCATGCGTGAATAATTTATCGCCTCAATAATATATTATTTTTAGATTGTACTATCTGTTTTTGAGAGTTAATGAAGAAAAAAAACCTGAACCAGATTACTTGGTATTATTATCAAAAGATTATTTTCAGATGGCTTGGCAACAACAAAATTTACATTGGTAGGTAAATAAATATAAATTGCTGTTGAGTCTGGTTTTTGGCTGGCAGCTTTTTATTTGCAAAACTAATTCGAGAATGGTCACCACTTTTGAATTTAAAAAAAGTTTCTTGTAGCATAAAAATACCAGTAATTGTAACTCCTAGCACCTTTGCATCTACAACAACCAATCTGCATACAATTAACACATTGCTTAGCTAATAAGTTTGACAAGACAACATTTTCTCAAAAAAATAAAAGACATGAGCCTTTAAGGGTTCCGGCTACATTATAAGAAGAAAATCTAATTGAAGGATTGAAATCAATTCCTTGAAATAGAGAAGCAAAAAATCATAGCAGACAAAAATGAAATCTCCTTTTACCTACTTGTAGAATGTAGAGATGAACTTAGCATTTAAAAAACTACTTATGCGAGTAGGTACAATCTCTTACTCTTACTTTGCTGCCAGCTGCAAAGGATACATACATCATACGAAAGAAATATTGACTATACATTAAACAAATCCACCATTTAGTAATGTCGTACCAGTAACAAATATAACTTGAACTAAATCTTTAAATAGCTATTTAACTATCTATACTGTTTAGTAAAATGTAAGAAGACTCAAAGTAGCGATCCAAATTCGATTATAGTCGTTACATACTATTTGCGATCTCACAAGAAGTTTAGATTAGCGAAAGCGAACAGCCAAACTGATGTGAACTGAAGAATCTGGTCCTTTGTTGTAATATCAATTATCAATAGTAGAAGTATGCATAATGTGGAACATTAGTTTTCCTTAACCCAACTCAAAATCAATTCATCTGTGGATTTCTAAGGGGATGTGTGAGCCTCATATCTGCGTTAACAAATAACATACAATGAACTCGTCTGATTTACGCAAGCATTTGAATCTTTTTTGAAAAGCGTTTCCTAAACATTGTCATTATAAATATACATTTAAGGATGTGGAATAGCGTAAAAATGGAAGGAACCTCGACTCAAAACATAGCACAAGAGACAACAACAAGCAATCGTTACACCGAAGTACATAATATCAATTCCCCCAATGAAAATACAAAGACGGACTTATAAAATGAAAGTACAGTAAACAATAATAGTATTAATAAAATGTAAGCGTGATTGGTGTAAACAAAGACGAACTTGTGGAATGCACCAAAAACCTTCAGGATCATTCAATATTTTGCATACAAACGCAAGTACGAATTTTCCAATCCTATTTTTTCTCTTTTGATAAAGCTAAGCACAATTTAACTTCTGGTTATATTCAGAGAGTCGGAATCAGATCGGAATGAATTATTTTATAATAAATAAAATAAATAGTGATCCGTAATCAATCATTAGTTCATAATATCAATAAAATAAATAACTGAAGACAGAGAGAGGCAGTTTTGAACATTTTCGTGAGTGAATTTTGAGTTTTGTGTTCGTGTTTCTTGTTGCATTTTAAAAAAAACTATTTAAATTTTACACAGTTCAGTCCTCTTCAGCTTTTACAAATAATTACTGCGGAAACTTATGAGAGCAGATGCTATTTTTTAGGCAAAAGCAAAGGGGTATCATCATACAGACGTGCAATCAAAAGATAATAACTGCGTGTAAGTAAATAATTGATAATGATAATAATAAGAATAATTTACGATACAACTTTATAGTAATAATTAATTATCAATGAATTGAATATTTTTTGAGTGAGTGGGAAGTGAAGTAGGTAATGTTTGTGAAGCAGTCTTAAAAGTTTACCAAGTACCACAAGTATTATTATATAATAATAAATACCTATTATAACTATTTTAAATGTTATAGTGATTATCAACCATGATTTATTTATTAATATCATTTAGTTAACATCTCTAGAATTAGAAGAGAATACCCTTTTGAGTATGACAAAAATTATTAAAATTTGAATAAAAAAACAGTGCATCTATCTCTGTAGTTGTAGTAATAAGCTTCCTAAAATCTAGTTATTTTTGTAGCAGATTGACATGATTATTACGTTATAGCAATCAATGATATCGGGTAACAATAAATAATATAAAGACTCTTTCTATTCTAATGCCTATGGTATATTCTTTACTAAAACACTACCCAAGTATTACCTAGTACGTATATTAACTGAAAAGGTTTTTCTTTTGCGTACGAGCGTGTATTTAGGTGGCTACGTAAGCATTCAGTTACTCTGTGGTTATACGGAAAACCAGCTTATATACTAATTTCTTATAAACTCAGATTTTTCTGCAAATCAATCGATTAGGGCAAAGCACCACCAGCAACTAAGCAGGTAAAAAACATGAGCGTTGAAAATAACTGTATCTATGTTCACTTTTTTTCGTTCTTATCGTAGTTATAACTCTATTTAATCAACGCTTGTATCATTTACGTGAAAAGGAGGGAACTTGACGCTGAAGAAGAATGGTGACCATTAATGATAATTTTACACTCTATTTTAAAGATGCGCATGCTCTGTAGTAGTAATATAAATAGTTTTGATTTTATCTCTTTTGTATCTTAACTTTAGCGGAAAACTTCCATTTATATAATTTGCTGAATAACTAACGCTTTAGTAACGGTGCGGTTTGTGTATTTACATAATAAATATTATATTTATGGAAAATTAGTTACGACGAACTTTGTAGTAGTAATTGTGCTTTGTTCTGTGAAGATTGATTGAAAGGAACACGATGGGAGGAAACGAGCACGATAAATGGCGGTGTTTGATGAGAACAAACGATGTTCTCGTGTGTGGTAGTAGTAAAAACAGTAGAATAATAGTAGTACAATATCGTAGCAAAGTAGTAATAGTAGTACGGTAGTTTTTTCTGTAATAAAAATTGTAAGAGTATAACAGATTTCTTTTTTTGAGATGAGAAAAAAGGCTAGATTCTCGGCTTGTACGTAAGGGTGACATGAAATGTCTGAACATCAGTTTCTGTGCAATCTAATTCTGACACTAGAGTAGCACGTTCGGAGGAAGGGGATCCTCCTCCTCCTCCTCCCCCACCGTTTCCCGCTGCGTTATCTATTGATATACCGTTGTTGGCAGAGGGAGGATTATTGGTAGGAACCTCCCCAGAAGTAGTGCCTCCTCCACAAATTTCGGAAGATGGTGAGATTTCACAAGCACCACCAGAACTTGACGGTTCGCCAGCAGCAGCAGCAGCAGCGCCAGACGTGGTTGCGGTACAGTCTATGTAATCGTACAAGTTAGAGGAGGTGGAACGTCTTGAGGGGGTGGGTACATTGTCTCCAGTTGAAGCAACAGTAGGAGCATCGTCAACTGCACCTATCTCACCTGGAGCAGGAGATGTGGTAGATGACGAGGAGGAAGTAGCCATTTGATGATTTGAATCAGCACCTGCTAGTTGGTGAGGTGGAGTAGTTGCTGTCGCAGAAGGTGACGAGTATTTCTTTCCTGAAGAAGATCCGCCGCCACCATTACCAGATCCCGAACCACTGGAGCCTCCCCCACTTGCTCCACCACCAGCACCATTCTCTTTATTCTTTTTACTAGAACTTCGACGGACTAAGCGACGCTCCTTCTCTTTACTTGAGGTGCGACGAATTGGTTGATGCTTTACCGATTCGTTACTGGAACTGAGAACACCACCTTTAAAGTTAACAGGAAACACACATTTTACTTCACACAAATATATATATTGCTTAAGAGTCATAGTTACCACTTTTTTCAAATTCTTACCAGAGTAGCAATTTCCTGCGGCTGACTCCTCTCTTAGAATTAAGTAGGGATTGGACATTTCATCAACATCAACGGCAGGCATTTTGGGACAAGTGGACGGGGAAAGAAACCACTCGGATCGGGTTTTCATCCTCGCTGCCTGTCTCTCATGCACCTTTAAGAAAGCAAAAATATTGTTAACATGTCAATGACAAAGATGAAAAACTCAGTGTTCAATAATCAAGTTGATTTCTTACACATACCTCCGTTACTTTGTAGAGTCCGTTATCTTCTAAGCTAATACTAAGTCGAGTATAGCTCTCTAGCAGATTATTCTCCGGAATGCTACTAAGGGAGCTGCTAGGATCGCCTGTATCCGCATCTAGACGATCCGAGGCTTGGATTAACGCAGGGGTAGAGTGGCTTTCCTCTTGATGCGACATAGCTTTAAAAAACAATGAATAACACAACATTGTCACAATCATATTCATACCAATATTTAATACCTGATTCAACAACAGAAAGCCCCCATAAGCAATGAAATACATAAAATCGTAGAAATAGACAAATTCACAGAGAAAGGTCCCCGAATAAAAAATTTTATTATTAACATTTCCTTTGCCAATGATTCCAAAAAATAATAATAAAAATGGCAAACATACAAACAAAACGAAATTGCAAGCAATAGGAAAGGATCCAACTAAAGCGTTTCAACACCCTCTCCAAATAAGTTATGTTCATTCATTACAAACCATGCAGAATACACACACATATCAAATTTCTTAGCACTCAAATAAAACAGGCACAGAATCATTGCTAAAGTTTTCACTGTTAGTAACATCACAAGTATGGGCCTACTGGAGAAAACTAATTAATCTCATTCAAGTTTCCTACTACCTCCGAGAATGTAACACGAGAGAACACAAAAAACTCTTTCAAGTCCGTCACCACTTACTTGAACCCCGTTCAAAAAGAAAATTAATTTCCTCATTCCAGAAATCGATAAACAGGGGTTTCGAAGATAAACTAATATAATAACGCATTTGAAACTTAAAGCATACTGAAAATAAGAAGATGACTAAACAACTTGGTTCACAAACAAAATTTTTTAAACATCATAACAAAAACTATGGTGACAAAAGATTCAACACAAAAAAAAACTTAACCTAGAAGAATGCAACAAAATAAATAACAAAAATTAAACCTAATCTTTTTGAATAGAGTGGATTTTAGTACCTTAACACTTGTAACGGAGTCATCGCAATCACACAATAGTTGACTTCATATTATTTTGTGAGTCCTTAATCTCAATTTCTACATCTATTCTAAAGAATTAAACTAAAGTATAAGTGAAAAAGGTGGAGTCAATATTATAGCTTGTGCCAATATTAATGGCTCTGCAGGAAAACACTGTCATACTGTGAGCAATTATTAAAAAAAAAAGAAATTCATAGATCAGCTAGAAGAATTTGATTGAGGAGAAACAAAAGGAAGGTATATAGTCAAAAACCTGACGTCGTTTATTTTTAACATCATAAATATATACAAACATACGAATTTGAGTAACATTTTATACACGTAAAGCAAATTTTATTCTTGATAATATAGATAATTAATACATTAATAATATGTAACGTTCCGACAGCAGAGGTAGATTATTGATAACTCTGTATTATATAAGAGAAACTTATCGGGATTAATAATGACATTAATGGAGACGTGCAAAACTCAAAACTTTCATTTCCTGCTTGTTACAATGTGTGTATCTGACCAAACATCTACCGATAAGAATTAAGTAACGATAGTCAACATTATAAAAATAAGTTACAAAAGCCAACTAAACTTAGAATTACTGCGAACGTACCAACAATAGAATTAAAATTTAGAAACGTATTAATACGTAGATATCCACCTAATTTTACATTGTCAAGAATGTATATTTCATACTAGATAATTCATACAAGAAAAGAAACTAAACAAACGAACAAATCCCTATAAATAAACATAACAATAATAGTAAATAATTAGCTAGTTTAAAACTACTACGGCCAAAATAATAATAATAATGATGATGATAATAATAACAAAATTAAGGAATAATTATAATAATAAAAAATAAATGAAATGACGATAAAAAACGAGATTGAGATTGGAATGAACTGTAAAATAGAAGAGAAGCATGTCTCAACAGTTGTACATAATGTTTTGGAAATGTGTTCCACAAACCTGAAAGAGTGGTAATGCTTTGGAAGGTATTAATATTAAACTACAATTACGATATATATAATGACAGCCTCTCGTAACAGCTTTGCCGAAAATACGCAAAACGGCAGTGTCACATTGACACATAAAAGGATGCCAAGGAAAAAGGGTCCGAAAATAATTAACTACAAATAGTACGAACGAACAATGCGCAATGGCTCCAGAAAAGTAAAATACTACTCAATCCGCTGCTGCTATAAAAAACTTCCTAAAATTAACCATTTACTTACATTATTTGCTAGTAGACAGCCATACAATTGAAGACATACAGACGTAAGATACGAATCAGAGGATAATGCAAATACATGCTCTGCTTATAGCCATTTGTTGTGCGTAAAATATGAAAACATACAGAGGACATTTACGCAGATCGACAGGACTTCAGATTCCAGCAAAAAAAAAAAATTAATGAGATTTCATTCTACGGGGTTGCGAATGTTGCGATTCCATTGTCTAGCCTGAATGCACTCAGTACTCATAGAAATACGCCTTTACTGAAACTTAGTCTTGCATGTGAACAATGAACTCTTTTGGGTGAGTTTAAATCAAAATTTGTTAGTTTGTTAACACTGCTTTTACAAACTAGAATTTGCGTGCTATGCGAGCAATTTTCCCCATTGCTATGCAAAACCCCGTAAATTGAAATTAAAAATACGCAATAATAGCCAACGCTTATCTCATATATTTGCTTGCTTGTTTAGCAATTATATTTTTGAAACGTCCCTTTTAAAGCAACATTTCTTAGAGAAACAATAACACTGAAAAACAATTAATTATGATGATCGTTCGTACCTTCTAAATTGAAATTTAGACCCCATCTGTCCGATTCATACTGCAACCACGTTTTCTCAGCCTCAAGCGACTGTTGTCCTATAATTATTTTGTAGTGCAGAGCAGTAATAGCAGCAGCAACAACAAACAACAGTAGAAAAACATTTTAAACCAAATCTTAATGTATATTGGTAGTAGTAGAAGTATTAGATCTGAATTTTGAAATTGGAAAGATTAAGTAAATTTAAAGAGCTCAAAAAATTAGAAAAGTAATGCTGTTCCCCTTCTCATGATGATGAAACGTAATGCCTGTTTTTAACCCGTATTGAATGGATTTTTAAATGTTTTGCAAGCTTCCACTCAAAACTCTACTCTTCGTATTTGGTAAAACTAAAAGTATTACGGAAGGCTAACTCTAGACTTCATACTCTTTTAAACTATAAAAAATTAAAATTATTATTATTATCAAATAGTAAATACTTTAGATAGGAACTAAAGGTATGAATTGCAACTTATGTACAGTGAAATCTTTTTTTGTATGTTTTTTGAAACAATGATTAATGATAACAAGAATGTATACAGTCTACTTGAATTTCTCGGAAATGTTGTGGTTGTGACCAAGTGACTTTCTTCACTTTCACTTTTCGCAAGGCTGCTGTTCCTGTTCAGTCTTTTCCGTTGTGTATATTTAGTGTTGTATTCTTGTGAAAATGATTTTTCCTGGATTGCCTTAGCATGTTAATTTTGTGTATTTTTTTATTATTTCCCTCTTGCATGCTTTCTGTTAAAGCAGATAATGTTTCCTTTTATATGTGTGTGTGTTTGTAGCATAATATAATACTTACTTAGACTGAACTAACAATGTGTATTTGCTTGCAGCTTTCCCCAAAGAGAAAAGTTAATTAACTATATTTTGTAACAATTATAAAGATGAAAAGTAGAAAATTAAAAACCAAGTAAAGTAGCGAGTAGATCAAATCATAAATTTTTTGAACTACTATAAATTATATCCGTGAGAGATACTTGCTGCATTCTGTACACCACCAGCTAGTGTGTTAAAAGTTAATGGAGAAATGTGTTTGTAATTAAATAATTATAATACGCAATAGTAGTAGTAGTAATAATAATAATGACGAATAATAATAGTAATAAAAGTAATAACAAAATTGATTAATTTAGTGAGAAAGAGAATGTTCAAACTGAGAAGTATTTGTAGAAGAAGAGATGTCAGAGGAAGTAGTAGGATTCTTACGGGAGACGAGAGCGTCTGGAGGATATCGGAAGCTGAAAATCCAGTCTTCTTCCACCTTCAGGATTCTACCTGTGATCCGTGCGTAGTACTCGTAGTTCTCTCTACCAAACAGGTTGCTCACACCAAAGTTGTCGATGAGGAACTTCATGATCTTTGTTGCCACCTACACTCACCATCATACATTTTTTACCCCACCAACCAACGCAAATGGCACACAAAGACAGACAGTCAACAGTGAAGTGTTTCGAGGAGGAGTAGGGCCACGTCGTCACGGATTCGGGACAAGAAGAACAAACAGGACCAGAAAAAACAAAGACAATTGAAATATTAGAAAAGGTCATCATGCTCATGTCTTACAGTTTTAGATCACGCGTGTTTTCCAACATGATAAAAATAGCATTCTTTTGAGAAAAAGAATGAATATATCCTCACGATGATCAAAAAATACATATACATATAGAGATTTTATTATATTGTTATGCAATGCAACAGATACTATCATATTACACAGAACTATCAACAGAGTACTGGATACTTTCTACGAAAACAAATCAATTCACCTAAGATTTCTAAGGTTTTTTTTGATGGCACACAAAAGTTTCTAAAAAAAACTGAACAAATAAGTCATACACTTTTTTTTAGGTTGTTTTCATCGTAAATACATTATACAACGTGCTATAAATATGCTAGAAAATAATGTACAACAATCATGATTCCAGTAGCTACAGAGCAGCATTCAACATCCATAATTGAGAATACAAATAGATGATGTTTTTTATAGCTTTTTGATTGAAATTATCGAGAAACCATTACTTTATTAGAGTAAGTTTACTCAAGGCTACTTGAAAAATGAGTACATATCACTACTACGAAAATAACTACAAACTCAACGTGGAGTGGGTGAATGGATGACACATTCAAAATAAATATTGGGTACGTATGAGCACGTCGTCAACACGAAACATTGATAAGGAGAGTTTTTTTTAGCATTAAATAGTTCACCAGCAGTAAAGATAAAGAGGTAACTATGATTAAGGTATTCTAAGGCATGCTCTATGTTCTAAAGCAAGGAAGCCAAAAGTCAATCAAATATTTGCAACCTACAATGGGTAGTAATTTCATAGCATTTAAAGGGAATTAAAATTCACAGAAAAACTATGTACACTTTTATGTTGAGGATCTTCTTTTTAGGTGGTATTTGGAAGCAAATTGCAGTAATACTAATGTTACAAACAAAGTTACAGGAAAAGGTAACGACTTTTATCAATGATTGGCATTAGGTTCTCGTCTCATTCTTAATACAATTCACTACTTTTTCGTGTGTTTCCCTTTCCCAGGAGATTTCTATGACTATACTAAACTATGATTTAGAGTGTTCTGAGTTGCTTAGACTTAAACTAATGATACACATTACTAATTATAAAATATTATTTAACAGCAAGATATTTTTATCCCTGTCCCCTTCTTGTCTTATTAGACTTATAAAAGTATTCCCATAAAGTCATTCAATTTTTAGCTAGGGCTGAAGAATAAAGAGCTTAAACTAAAGCCATCATCCTCATCCTGGATGTTTTTATTTTGAATTAGTCTTGCGTAAGTAAGCTGATATAGTTTGCTTGGCAGAATAAACGGAAACTGTTAAGTTAATGCGCTATAGTATTGATGCTTTTCAATTAAAAGAAAAATTAAGCCATGGCCATTTACATACTATTACTATTGCATATGTGAGTAACACACGCAAAAAAGGAGCTGGTGGAGAAAAAATAGCTCTTTTAGCTCTTTCGCTAGTCGGTCAGTATCGGTTTAATTGAGATACTGCTTTATTAATTGCAACAACTGGCTGCGTAAAAAATAATGTTTAACTGTTCTTCACTACTACTCAATGACTAATGATGTCGGCATTAGTGCTCTAATTTCTACTTGAAAAATACTCTACTACAGCTACTTTTGTACTACTACTACTACTTTGGCTACCACGAACCAATAGAAAGAGAGAGAAAATTTAATATAGAACTGACTAACTAGCTACTAATGGAAGAGATTTATTACTGTATAATAATAAATAGAAAACAGGGCGATCGATCGTTGTAGTTTATCGCTTTATGTAATTATTTCGTTTAGATTGAAGTACCAAAAATATCAAGTCATTTTGTTACAATTTTCCGTCAGCAAAATTGGAAATTGTTTTTTTTTATAGAAACTATGTAGGAATCGGATTTTGTATATTCAAGATAAAGGATCTTAGGATGGTTAAGAGACAACAAAATGCAAAAAATAAAGATTTACATGTATTTAAAACAACACACTAACCAAATAGTATTACTCTCAATGCACTAAAACAAACAGTAGATGATCATCTACTCTAATATATTATTTTTTCCAAATCCCCAAAAACATTCAAGAACTAAACACGAGGATAAAGATTACTCTACCGATTAAAGTTACAAGATTACAATTACAATTTAGTTTATCATTTCATACGAGAAGGCCGATTATTACAAAACAGGATTAACACAACACGACAAAAAATTTAAGACTTTCAAAACAACAAAAACATCTTTTTCTTTCGCAAATTGATTCTTTAAAAAATCATCAGTCAGACAAATCATTACTATAACAAATATTATTTAATTATCATTTTTTGTTTTGTTTTTTAGTAAGACAACGTATTAATCATGACTTACGTCCACCTCGGCCTACAACAATCGGATCAATTTTGAAGAAGAAACCGCCCAAACAGATCAAACAGAGCGAGCGAGAGAGAGAGAAGAGACAAGAGAGACAGACAAATAGAGAGATAGATAGATAAAGAGCGAGCGAGCGAGAATTTTAAATAATAATTGATAATAATTAATTGCGAGAGAAAACAAAACCAAACAAAGAAGCTGGATGGATTATTTTAAAACATTTGAAATTAATATTTTTCCATATTTTACACAACCAGACCAGAGAAAATCGAAAAACGGATGAAAATTTGTATTCATATTCCTGCTGTACCTTAACTCAAAATAATAAACAGTATCGAAATAATTTAACAGCAGAGGAGTAGTCTTTTGTTTTAAGAGTGTGCATTTTATAAAAGTTTAAAAAACAAATCTGTCAAAACGCATTTTAAAATCGTACAGACACGAATAAAAAAGTGGTTTAAAAACGCAGCACAAGACAATGAAAAATGTCAAAAATGTTAGTTATGAAACTGTAATTTGCTGTTGTTTACTAGTAGTAGTAGGTAGTGGCAGCAAGTCAAAAGTTATACAAATAGAAAGCGTAAATATTCTTTTTTTAGTGAAGAAAAACGTTATTTAATTTTGTTAGTAAAAATTCAAGGTTATTGCAAGATATTGTTTGTAGGGATTTTGTGCTTTATCAGAAGAAACCAGGTTTTCCATCAAGCTCAGCAGCAGCGCAGTGATTTAATTAATTGTCAACATATTTTTTGTTGATTTTCTTTCCACGTCGGTGGTGCGCAATAGCAATGAAAATTCCTGCTTGAAACTAGTGAATTCTTTGCTGATAAAATAACATGCTGTAGATGATTGATACACGATAATAATGGTTTCGTTTTTACCCTCCACCTTTTGGTCTAGAACTTAATGCATTATTGGTACTCATTATTGCCAAATGTAGCAGAACATAGAAGTAGGTAGTCGTAGCACAAGCTGTTTAGAAAGGTCATTAGGTATTCAGTTTTAAAAAGATATAAACTGTCGATTTTAATTTATATAGTGCTTTTCGACTAAATACACCAATCCTCACAAGTGTTGCAATTTGAGCTTCCTAAATGATGCCACGTGATTGATTGTTTAGGAGAAAGTATTCAAGTTATAAGGGATACGACCGTATTAATAGTATTATCTAGTATATATATATATATTAAAGAGAAGTCAAATGTGCAGAAGGGAAATATTTAAAAATGGTACGTTTCCTTAAAATGGCATTTTTAATAAAAATATGACACACACACTACCAACCATTTCAAACTTTTCAAAGATTAATCATATAAACTGACTGAGAACTGTGTGTGCAAAACACTACACTCTACGAAATTATTATTAATAATTATTATGATTACTGATACTTGGAGAGCAAACGGAAGGTAGTAAAATTTACACGTAATAATGAAAGGAGGATTGGTGGTAAGTTTTACAGATAATAAAATATTTAACAATTTGTAAAGCAAAAGATAAGTAAGGTGGTATGATGTTACCTTAAACCGCATCACATCTTCCATTTTGGCTTGTTTCCCGTCGGAAACACAACTTTGAAAGAAGGAGGGAGCGACGGAGACACCCAGAGCTTCGGATGTCATGCCCGTCTGTGAGCGTTCTGAGTTTGAAGCGATAACACGGAAAGTGCCAAAGAGAAGAACGATTAACCTTTGAGTGCATGCAGGCAGTGAGCTTATCAATCTAAAAGTAAACAAATACATGTATTAATATTCAGCTTTGCTGGAATAAACATTCATCAGACTAATTTGACTCAAGATTTTGTTGTAAAAGTTGTAAAGTTAAGGATGGAAATAATAATGACTGCTTACGCATGAATGTGGTCCCGTTGCTGCTCTGTACTTGACATTTCAATAATTTGAAACAATCGTTGCTCGCCATCCCGCCCAAAGATACCGTCAGGTAGTTTCCTTAAGAATTTCTTGAGCACCGAGGCGATCGTGTACACTGAGAAATTATCAATGTTCACGAGTCGTCCATTCTGCAAGAAATGAATCAGCTTCTTCATATTGCCTTGATGGCCAGGAGCTCTGAACACATCCTTTTTGTACGGGGCCTCCTTGTTCAGCTTCAAAATTAGCACCTGCAAACCAAAAGTAATTTAAATTTTACAAACATCCAAGTTCATAAAACAATTATCATCTTTTCAAAATGTTGAATCTGAGGTAATAAACATAAACACGTACCAAAAGAGGACCTGGAATGTCATTCTTGCAAACTTCATCCAAAGAAACACCAAACTTGACTCTGAAAAAAGTTATAAAGTTATAGACTCCATTAGCAGTGGCTAAAGCATTAATTTAAGTATTTTCTAATAATGAGGATGCGCACTGATCAGTACTATCTTCCAGCAAATTCAACTTACTTTTCTATGCGACGCGGATACGGAGCAGATGGGTGACCACAGGAAGTGACGACAGTTCCCAACGTGGCAGCTCTTCGATGCATTCTCTGAGCCCACGAGGTCATGATACGACCCCCACCACTATTACGATTGTCCATAACTACGGGGAGATTCTCCCCGACCAAACTTTCCAATGTGGTGGTGCCGTTGTTGCTAGTGTTATCGTCACCACTATTTCCACTACCACCACCACCTCCACTACCACTACTAGTACTACTACTAGGATCACCTACAATTACTCCAGCACTACTACTGCCGCCGCCACTACCACCTCCACAAAACTCACTACTTGTTGTGTTGCTTGCTGGATTGTTATTCGTCGTACTACCGTCACTACTAAAACTACGGCAATAGTTCTGATTCTGATGACGATACTGCTCACACTGGATCTCCTGCAGCTGTTGTTGTTGTTGTTGTGACTGTGACACTGATGACGATGACGTCGACGATGGTAGGTCACCAGGACTTTTACTGTTCCACAGGGTCATGAATGAGGCGGTCACTATTTGTTTTGAAAAAACACAGCAGGAATTGGACTCTTTGATCCACCTGCTACTCTTTTCTGCTCTCTGCTCGATAGTCAGTCAATCAATTAAGTTTCGGCGAACGAAACAATTTTTCCAGTAATTATAATAATCTTACAAGCGCTCTTCTTCGAATTCTTAAAATCACATTCGCTACAATAACCGCGTATGGAAACCTCAATTTTTCAACTATAACAAACCTATTAAAATTGTACAGTAATAATGAGACTTTAAACAGTTCAACAGTTAGACTTGATTAATGTGATTGAACAACGGTAATTGAACACATTGGATTGCAGAAAAAAGGTTTTGAAAAGTGCTAAATGTTACCACAGAGGTGATCATTGATAAATATTTTTAATCTCACTAAAGTCAACAGCAGGTGTCTGTTTAAATGGCGTTTTACTTTCTTTTTCCTGAAAGATGTGGCACGATATAATAATGGAGTACTGAAACTAACAGGAATCGCTGTGTCGCTGTCCAAATGTAAATACAGTCACCAGTAGTGATAACCAACTAATTAAAAATTGTCAGCCGTTCCTCTCTTTACAATTTCTCCTTTCGAGACAACAATAACACACAGTACTCAAAGTCACCCTTACGGGGAAATAAATCAGTCTGTAGTTAACTTCTTTTGAGAAAAATTACAAAGCGGTGATTTCCCTCCTTGAAATCATAAATATTAAATTACTCCTCGTTTGTAATCAACAATTAAAACAAAAAAAGTTACTGTAATGATTGGTCACGATATTTCCAAAAGTGTACAGTCTAACTATTTAGCGTTAAAAATAATATCCAGTGGTTTTCAAATGGAATTTTTCTTTCCGATGCACTTGTCAGCAGCTGATGACTGAACAATCTTACAATTATACATACAAAAGAAGCCTTGTTTTCAATAGAAAACAATAATCAACAGAGTAAAACAACAGAGTAATAAACACGAACAACGACGATTGATAATATCAGTTTTCTACGTAATATAGTTTATATTGAATGTTTTTTGTGACTCAGTTTCTCTTGAAGTCATCACTAGAAGATCGATTCGTAATATCAAGTGATAAAAACCGATAAGACTTGTTTTGTTTATCTGTCTGTTGAAGTCGTCGTAGCTGATAGCCGCTGATTTTCACTCGGGTTAGATGACCAATGACGATGAAATCTAGATAAGCACATGAATATACATCTAGGATAAGAGATTCGTAACAACTTAATCCACTTAAATGCTACTTAACTTATCATATCACGAGTTTGTGCCACTTATGGTTACTAAACTATCTACAAATATACATTGAAGAACTTACCCAGTCAGTGTGTCAGCTCTCAAGTTAGAAATATCTGTGAACGCACTATGTCTCCAGAGGTCCTGCTAGTTAAAAAAATTCTTTATAGTTAACTCAATGACGATGAGGATGTTCCAGAATTACAACTCTCGGAATCTCCTCACACATTCGTCATCGTCAAGAAGAGTTAGTCGAAACTCAGCGGAGATTCGATTGCCCAGAATTAAGAGGAGCAAGAGTCAGAGTCAGAAGATGCAGCTCATCGTCATTAGTAGTTAGTTAGATGACCATTTATTTATTTAGCCTTCGTCTGCATTACGATTATTATTGTTGTTGTTGGTCATTCAACGTAGAACAGCTCACCCAGCACCATTTTCTCTTTACAGTTCATCACCACCATACCACCACCGCATGAATGATTAGTCTTGATTTAACTTGCACCAAACTCTGTGTTCTCGTAAAAAAAATATAACGAGTCAAGTAAGTTCCTTCTCTCTCTCTGCGGTTAAAAGTTATATTGGCTCATCATTACAGTATTTTTTTGTCTGGTTGCTGGTTTTACGTATATATTTTTAATGTATGTTGCAGTTTGCCTGTTTCGCGTTCATTGCTCCAGTCACACACTTTTTTTTCGTCACGTCATCTCCGTTCTGTCGTTATCATCTCGTGTCGTCGTACTAACTGACTACTCTACTGACTGATTGCGGTGGATTGGATTGGATTGAATGCACGAGTAAATACTATAATAATGTTGAAAGAATGTACCTCACTCATCAATTCTATACATTTTTGTTTTGGTTACTGGTTAACTCTTATTATTGTTATTGATTATCATTAAAGTTGACTTGATGTTTTTTTTTTGAGACACAAGTGTGAACACAAAAGGGCAGAGTAGTGGTATGGTAGTAGTAGCAGTTTAAAGTTTAGTAAATTTTTGATGAGTGGATTTCTTTTATTTAGGTTCACTAC